>VZTV01107599.1:0-22193 GCA_013400875.1 Anhinga rufa
CTGACTGGGGCTAAACCATGAGTGTAATCTTCATAGGTGTGTAATCTGGAATAGTGTATTTGTAAGTTCCTCAAATATAGAAAAGTTAATGAAGGAAAATTACCCCTGCAGGGATACAATGGCGTGTTCCCTCAGGAGCTATTTTCTGAACATGCCAACCTCTTAAAGCATGAATGGAAACTGAAAACAATGAAGCAGCTTTTATTTTAAAGAAACTACTGAAAATTTATGTTACTCATTCTTCAGTCTTTTTACCATAGAGACTAGACACAGTCCTATGGGTTTTCCAACAGTGTCACAATAACATGCAAAATTATTCTGAGGATAGAGGTATTTCTCATCAAAAAGCCCTCTCTGGATTTGTAAAGAACTGTTTTTGAAAAGCAGTTAGTTCCAGATATGTCGAAGCACATGGCTACATTAGCAGATAGTAGGATGTGAAACACCAACTCCGTGTCTCCAGAAGACAAGGTACCTGTCAGGTCATACTATTAGTGCCATATGCATTTGGTGAAGCCATGCTTCCCCGTAGAGGTCATGGCTTGGGTCTAAGCATGCAGGCCAGGCTTTCTGTGCCATTGGTCACAGCCGTCCCCCTGCCTTCTCAGTAGCTCTGGGTGAACAGGGGCTGCAGACCTGCGGTCTGTGTTGGGGGGTGCCCTGAGGCACCTTTTTCAGTTTACTTCTGCCTCAGGCACATTTGCATGTTTTTCAGGCTGCATCTCATTTCACCGCCTGCCATGCTTCCGTTCTCACTGGGTGCCTTCCTATTATTCCTTTGTCCTGGCAGCTTTTTGCAGCTTGTCCTAGTTTAATATCATCTGCAAGCCTCAGTGTTTACTTCCATCTTCTGCATCCTGTTGAAGCTGTTTGGGAAAAGGGGTGCAGTCGTGGGGATACCTCAGCAGACAGTCCTGGCATGTGGCTCCCAGCGCTGGAGCTGCATCCAGGGAACCAGAGCAGGATTCATCCTGAGCAAACCACGCAGGGAACCTCTGATATAAGTATGTCCCTTGCACTTACTCCTTTTTTGTCAGTAACTGCTGAGCCCAGGCTCAAGATAAAGCCATGCAAATGATTTATTGGCTGTAACTAATATTCTAAGACAAAAGACAAACTGATCTGTGTGTTGAAGGGGCAGTGGAGGTGCAATTCATTAACTAACAGCTTAGTCTCCATCTTATACTTTACTCATAATACTTTATGACAAAAAAAAGAGATGCAGACATATTCTAGGACCTGATCTTTATGACCAAATCAGTATGCACTATTACAAGTGCAGCTTTGTAAGTAAGTATGTGTGGCAAAATTGCTCTGATGGATACCTATACTCATTTATTGAGGATAAAGGAGAGAAATAAATGGATAGAGTAATTATATGCCCCTTAAAACAGTAGAATGTCTTACCTAGAAAAATCTGTGAGCAGAAATATTTATGTCAGTACAGCTGCAATAAGATGCTCCATTTTTAATAATTCAACCAAATAGTTTTCCATTATTCTTTAGAAATAGGTATTTTGGCAAAAATATAGTTTTCCAAAGAAAACTTTTGAAGTTTGTTTGTAAAACTTATACATTAGATTATACTTTAAAAATGGACCTTTTTGCTTCTAATTTTTTTACTGAAGCTGCTTGCAGAGGTTAATTGTATTAAAGCTGCATCTTTTGGTGAGCGTGTTAACTGCTGAAATTAATGCACCCATTGTGCTGCTGTCCGTAAGGAACAGACGGTGAACTTAAACCATGCAAAGGAGCCCAGTTCAATTTCCTGAAGGCTCGTAGAGTTCCTAGACATGCTGATAAATGCCTGCTGGGATTTTCAGACTTACAGTGGGTGATTGGCTGATCTAAAATAAAGAAGTGAAATGATCCCACTGATCTAAAATAAAGAAGACACGTAAAAAGTGGAAAATAGCTCATCTCACCCGGTCCTGCTTAGCTGTCACCTCAGTGGTGATTATCATGATTACACTGATGCGCTTACCTGGCCTTGAAAGCTAATACACAGGTGGCTGCTGCTGCTTTTATCTCCAGTGCTGGGAGGAGCTGTGAAAACACCTTCATCCTGCATCAGCAAAGTGTCCCTGGCCAAGCCCCACCCTGGGACAGCATCGTCACCAGTTTTGGTCACCCCACTTACGGGTGGTCTGACAGAGCCAGGAGTTTTATGGAGCTATGGTGTAAGAGTGGGGCTGTGATTGCAGGTGGGTCCAATTTGCACGTCAGACTGGCTGGCATCACATAGTTCATTTAGTGTAGAGCAGCTTGAAGGCCGCTCTGTGTTATGCCAAAGACATATGACAAAGGCAAGTGCAAGCCCACATTTTGTAGAGGAAAAAAAAAAGGACTTCAGGCTAGTTTTGCACCCTGAATGTAATCCTCTGCTGTAGCCACAGAGTGGGGCCGTTGTCTTTGGGAGTGTACAAGGGGCTGCAGACATGAAAAGGCCATTCAGCTGGGGAAGCAGCTGGGCTCTAATTCACAATGTTTCCTTAGACAACCATAACAGATGCAGCAAAAACAGTCCTGTCAAGAAAAATGGGAGATATAAGGACTTCGTAAATAACCTTCCCACACAGATGTCTTTCCCAGTGATCTCACCGAAAAAAAAAAAATACTCCGAAGGAAAAAAGTTCAAGTACAGCGGAGCACGATGCTCCATGGGGATTCAGCCTCACCAGAGTACCACAGGGTTAGGAAGTGAAAGAGGAGGGTAAAAAAGCTGCATGAAAGAAGAGTAAGAATAATTCCCAAGTTAAAAGGTACTTGTAGGAAAACCAGACAAGACTTAAGCTTACAGAGACAAACCTTTCAGGTGAGCTGGCAGACAGAGAAGAGCTGAAAGCAGAAAATTCATTCAGTGGAATAAACTCTACTTACGAGTTGAAGAGTTGCTAAGTGAAGAGCGTGGCACTGCTTCAAGTTGGGATTAATTTGGTAATGTTAAGGACAGATGAATATGATGGGTTAACCTGACAGTAGGGCCAGAGTGGCCAGCAGTGCAAGAGAGTCTTAGAGACTGCTACAGCCTTCACCAGGTACTCTTTGATTAAATACACTTAAATGGACTGTATTTGTTGAACTAAAGCAAAATATTTTTGCTGTGTGATCCAGAAACTCCTTCTGTTCTTTCCCTATCCATGTGTCATTGGTATTTTTCTTTTCTATAGATTTTCAGGTACACTTTCCAATTATTTGAAACCATTCAGTCTTGGAGTTATATATTACCAGAGCTAATGGCACCGTTGCAGTCAGAGGGCTTAGCAAAAACGAAAGGAGCTCAGGGCAAAAGCTGGCTGTGAAATGTGAACCTACTCCACAAAAAGGCAATGAAAAAGCTGGAAAAGCATGTGGCTGCAAGCAGGAGGAAGAACAAAGCAGCTCTTTAGTAACAACTTATTGAACAAATCACCCCCTAGTAAAGATGTTGTTTACTCAGCTCCAGAGCTGAGAAAACACATCAGAGGAGGCAGCGAGCTAGAAGCCGCCGAGTTTTTCACCAACATGAATCCCAGAATCACAGCATGGATGGGAGACCTCTGAGGATCATCTGGTCCAGCCCTCCTGCCCAAAGCACAGTCAGCTGCAGGCAGGTTGCCCAGGTCAACACGTGGAGACTCCACAGCCTCTCTGGACAACCTGTGCCTGTGCTTGACCACCCTCACAGTAAAATGTTTTCTTGTGTTCAGATGGAATTTCACGTGTTTCAGTTTGTGCCCATTGCCTCTCGTCCTGTCACTGATCACCACTGAGAAGATCCTGGCTCCCTCTTCTTCCTCCCTTCCATGAGGTATATATATACACATTGATGAGATCCTCCAGAGCCTTCTCTAGACTAAACAGTCCCAGTTCTCTCAGCCTCTCCTCATATGAGAGATGCTCCAGTCCCCTAATCATCTTAGTAGCTCTGCACTGGACTCAATCCAGCAGTTCCACATCCCTCTTGCACTGGGGAGACTAGAACTGGATACAGCAATACAGGTGTCCCACTGGTGCTGAGCAGGGGGAAGGATCACCTCCCTTGACCTGCTGGCAGTGCTTCTCCTAATGCAGCTCAGGATGCTCTTGGCTTCCTTTGCAGCAAGAGCATGTTAATGGCCCATGGTCAACTTGTTCACCGGGACCCCCAGATCCTTCTCTGCAGAGCTGTTTTCCCGATGATCAGCCCCCAGCTTGTCCCAGTGCCTGGGGTTATTCCTTCCCAGGTGCAGGACTTTGCATTTTCCCTTGCTGAACTTAATGAGATTCCTCTCTGCCCACTTTTCCAGCCTGTCCAGGTCTGTTTGGTTTGTGAGTGACAGAAAGGGAGACAGAGAAAGGGAGAGGTAGAAAACACAGAAGTTTGGTGAAAATGAAGAATCTAATCTGGTTTTCCATTTACCATGGTGGAAAACCCCTGCAACTCTAGATCAAGTTAACTTGAGTTCAGGTTCTCAAGTTGGGTTTTTTTTTTCTTTTTTCTTGAAGAACTAGTACTCAGTAATCCTTGAAAATGCCATGGTGTTTTTTGCCTGTGGCTCATCCTGATGCTATTCTCTTGGATCCAGCTTGTTTCTACTCAAATCTGTCCTGACGAGAACAGGTGCAACTCAGCTGAAATCATGATGACTGTATATAGTCCCATATGTCACTGCAGAGTGGAAAAAAAAAAAAAGCATCTAATAAAGTACAAAGCAAAATCAAATATGTGGTTTGAGTTACCTTTGCTACTTTGTGCAGTCTGAAAAATACCTTTTGCTCTTGAGAAATTTGATAACAGCTCATTGAACAAAGCCGATGTGTTTTCAACAGTCTGTATTTAATATTAAATGTCTCTGTATCCGCAAGCATAAACTAGTAATGGGAAACATATTACTGGGAACAAATACCCATTTCAACCTGTGGTCTAATCTCTGGTTTTGATTAAATTCCTGCATTTGCAGCAAAGGAAGCAACTAATTTACAACTTAGTAGGCAGGAGAAGATAGTTGAACTGTTGCTCCATCTTGATTGACAGTTCATTTATTTTTATGTACTAGTCAACACACAAATACATTCTGTTACAGGTTTGGGATTTGGAAGAGCTTTCAGAAAGGAAATAATATTTCCTGATGCCTTTTAAATAGTTAAGTCTTTTCCTAAGGCCTATCATCAATTAAAGTGAAAAGTGACTTATAAGAAATTTTTGTCTAGATGAATAAAATGTTCCAGAGAATAAATGTATTCATAAAACCAGTTTGGCTCAAAGAATGTGCAAGTTTAATTCTTTATTAGTCAGCAAGTTCTTTGACCTTTGTAAGGAGCTTATCACCACTGTAAGTCATTAGCACTTTACTATATTCTAGATTCACTTCTAAAAATTGAAAACACCAACTCCCGCATCATCTGTATGTTGGTTGGCACTGAACAGCTGTGTTTCTAATGATTATGTTTACACTGGCCTTTCCACATTTCTCTTTTAAAGCCTGTGCAGTTAATGGCAGAATGTGTCTTGTTGATGAACATACTGACAGCTTGGCAGGAGGGTATTTGTAATAAATCTGGTCGGGAGGTCTTCTGCAGCTCCCTAGCCCGTCAGCCTGCTGGGCAGTAGTGCTGTGCATGAGGAGAGCAGTCGCCCTGTGCTCCTGCTGAGACCGGCCCATCGCCCGGAGATACACGTGCTGTTATGTCCGCAGCAGAAATGGCAGTGACATTTCCATACCCTTCCTTGGGTCTTTCCAGTAACTTGGATCCTGCCATGAGAGCAAAATTTGCATGGACTTAAGTGGCAGGACCAGGCTGTGCTCACATAGTGCAGTAAGGACAACAAGGAATCGCACCGCATAGTGTGGGGCTGCAATCCTAGCAGGTCACACTTGGCATTTTGAATAATTTCTTTGATCATTTGGCTTGATTTAATTCCCAGTTGACCACAGGATCCATTTCACAATGCTGCTAATTATTTTGCTGCAGAAATTGAGTGCTAGGTTACATTTTGGACAGGGGGAAATTGTAACCCAGATTACGGCATTGCAAAGAGGAATGAGATTGTGAAACATCATCCATTTCTCACCCCTCATCTCTGGCCCCTCCTTATACTGATGGAAAAAAGGGGCAGAGCCACTGCCCTTTTCCTTCCCATCTCTTCCTACCCTCTGCAGGTACACTTTGCACCCTGTGAGTGACAGAGCACAGGTCTGCCTGACCATCACATGACCTCATGTCCCCCCTCCACCGCAGTGTGCGTTTGTGAAATTACAGGACAAAATCTGGCCCAGAAAGTCCTCACCACTACAATCAATTTCTGTCCCTGTTGGCCCTGCTTATATGAGTACAAACATCTTGTGCCTAAAGGATTGTTACAGGAGCTATTCAGTTGCCAGGTATGGTTGTTGTATGCAGATCTTTTACAAGAAACCACTGGTTTGTACTGGTATCCATCAAGGATGAGCTACAAGATCAGTGAAGGATGCAAAGGAGTTGTGTGATATGATTCAGGCCCCTGGAGGAACAAGTCATTAGGCAAATTAGATGCAACAGGGTCCAAAAATACCTCCACACATTCAGCAGTGAGCATCATTATTTTAGTCACTTTACTAAGTTAACCAAAGAGATTCAAAAACTGAAATACAGAGACTTTATACAGAACGAGTTGGGAGTACAAATAAACAAAAGTAATGTTCTTCAAGAAATGGATTTTAGTTGTGTTTTATAAACATCAATAAATACTGAAAAAGACATGAAAATTAAAAAAGAAACAATACCAACAACTTTAAATTGTCCCAAGGACTATATAATTTAAGCTGATTTTTGATACTTTTGCAATAGGGATTTTAACCAGAAGTCCTTATCTAATTAAAAAAGGAAAAAGAAAAGTAGTCAGCATATTAATTATACGAAACCAGGGAAGGGGTCACAACTAGAGCAGAAAAATGACATATCCAGTTAGAACCATATTACAATTTGGCAGGAATACCCTTAATGAACACAGTGTACGTGTGAGAAAAAGACAGCATCACTATTACAGGCATGAAACTATGATGAAGTGTCATTATCCATTGTCCAAAATGAAAAGGAACATTAGTAAAAGGGGAAATGAAGACTGGAAAAGGAAAGAAAAAAAAAAACCTAAGGAAACTTTAAAAGCCACCTCTTCATAATAGTCTTCTAAGGCAAATGCTGCATGCACTACATCCCCAAGAAACTAGACAAAGCTCTTCCACTCCCCGTGTGTTTCCTTTCACTTAGTTTCATGAAGAAAGGTTTGAGAGAGCAGAACGCTGGGAAGAAATACTACAAACTTCTAAATTAGTGAAAGAACTTCCAGCATCACTATTATATTCTGGGTAGGAGGAACTGGAAGAAATTATGTTTTTCAGCCTCTGAAGTGCAATGATCAATAGCAAAAGGAGAAAAGCTAAGAGGCTAAGGAATATAGAAACATAGACATAGACGTTGGATAAACGGCCAGGCGATGAATCCACTGAAGTTGAAAGGGATGTGGGATACAGCTCCAGAAAAGTCCCATTTTCCATGTTTCCTACAAATCCAGATGAAGAGTCGAGTTCTGACATTTTTGGATTTGTGTTTTAAAAATCACAGCAGATCTTGGATTCAAAGGCAGTTTTAGCAGCATAACAAAGAGTTTATTTTAGGCGACCATTTTTCCATCACAGTGAAGAGATGACAACTCAGCCAGTGTTCAAATTTATCCTTTACTGTTCAAGCCCAGGACAATTTAAGATTGTATCCTTCAGAACTGCAAGAAAGGAAAAAAAACCAAAACAACCCAAGATTAATTTACTAGCAGATAATGTGATTTGATGTGCACCTGAGACAATCTAGTTCTTCAGAGCTACAAGTTATTATTCCATACCACTAACCTGCAATTCTTAAAGCATTAGCTAACAACTATATATCTCTATTTTCCAAAATGCACGGATTAGGAGAAATCCTACCCATCAATGAATTAAAATTGACCCTTCCCCACCATGAGTTGTTTAACAGAGGAATGGCGCAATCAAAAATGTACCTTATATGGAACGGACATATTGGAATCCAAATTTTTCTTGTGGATAAAAGCTAGTTAAGGAACAAAAAAATCCCTTCCAAGACTTCAGCTCCCCAACTTAGAGCAAGGCTGCTCAACACTGCAATGGATGACAAATCCACTACCATTAGCCACTTACTCCATACTGCCTTGCCAGAGGTACTCAGAATGAGACATTCTCCCAGACCTGCTCTCTTACTATGTATTTATGAAATGGATCAAATGGTTTCAAAGATCAAAATGCATCTCACTCTAACACTGCCACAGGGGTCTCAATGGTAGGCATGTTTCAGAGAAGAGTTGCAGCTTCTGACACCTACAAGCAAAATCCCAAGGGAAGAGGCAGCCTTGGCAGCTCAGCAAACAAAAGGGGAACTCTCTAAGGGCAGTGAACATTGATGGTGAAGAGATCCCATCTTTGAAAAAGCTTTGCCTCCAGCCACTTTTTGTTGGAACCTGGAAGCTCGGGTGCTGGCAAAGGTCAGAGGAGCACAGGATGAGCAGATCAGGGTATGCTAAGCTGCTTTTCTTTAAACTGTTGTAGTCCGTCTCCAGGTGCAGTCTGGAAGCATAAGAGAAGGCTTGGTGATGAGGAATTGCTTGTACAAAGCTGACGTGCTGTAGCTGAATTAAATAGCCATTGCCTTTGTTCTGATACAAAACAGATAATGCAAGGTGCAAGTGGGTAGGAAATGAAGCTCATTTTCTGCATATAATCATCCACATGCAATCTTTCTATCCATCCATCCATGGTCAACCTCTCACTGCAAATAATCAGGCACTACAGGGAAAAGTGGTGAGCTTTCCTCCCACCAGGAAGACAACATCCATACAGAACTACGTTCCCAGGGTGGTCCCTCTCATCTTGATCTTGCTTTCAACTTCATCCTGTGGTCCCAGTTCAATACAAATATCTCTAATTCACACTTGGAGGCTTTGAGGAAAACCCCACTGATATTCATGGCAACAGAGAGAGCAAACACCATCAGCATCAGCCAGGGAGACAGAATCAGGCCCTTAAAGTAATGATCTGACTGTCTGGAGTCTCTCCTTCTGTGTGTGACACAACTGCCCAAGTATCTCGCTGAGTTTCTGTGAAAGTGTCCCAGCACTGTTCCTGGCAATGTTCTGCCTTATAATCTTTTCTTTTAAACATGCTACCTCTGCTAACTTAGTAAAGTACGTCTTTCTTCAAGGGGCCAACACTTTTAGACACCAGGTGTGACCACAGAAGCCCCAACCTGAACTAAAGATGCTTAAGAAGGATAAGGTACTTTTCTACTGGCACTGTTTCTTCTCTGAGAATGCACAAGCCTTCGAGATACCCACTGAAAATGCTAAGAAGTTTGCTTTGCAGTCACTTAAGTTATTTGCATAGTTACTATACTTTTGCACTGTAAATTAAGTTTAGGAAGTTATGCTATATGCCGTAAAAAGCCCTAAGTGCCTAAGTAAACAAGGACTACATTAAGCAGTAGGTAGAATCTAATTCTATGTTTTTAAACCCTATTTTATTTTCTATACCTCAGAACTACATCTACACTACTATATAAAACAGGTCAAGGCTATTCTCTGCTCTTGGAGACAACTTGTGTGGCACACTGCATCAAGATGGCTAAACTCCCTTTTATCCCCATGGACAGGATGGCTAAATCACAGCTGAATTGGGAATGAATGATGGCCAATCTGAACCCCAAATATGTCCAGACATTGCTTGGAGGCTGGCCAAAACCATGCCAGGAGGTGTGCTCGCTAATTCAACAGGAGAGATGATGACAGGCCTATGCCTGGCCTGAATTAATTTACTAGTACATACACATCCATGTTTTCATGGATAAAAGGTTACATTCCAGATGTTGTTTTATTGTTTATTTATTGCATTTATTGTTTTATTGTGGAGCTTTTGGTAGTCTTAATCAAGCACCCCAATAGCCTACAAGATATGCAGGAGTACAAAACTGCATCTGCAAATACCAGATAAAAATATTCTTACCCTTGTGGTATGTAACTCATACTAATGCATAAAATATACTAAATCAAAACCATTTTATAACCCTGATAGTATTTAGCCCCACAAGAAACAATACATCGTGAAATAAGTCACAACAGACTGAACAAAGAGAGATCTTTATGAGATTATACTCCGTTTGAACTGTCTTTAATTTAGTGATCCAAAATTAACTAATGGAACATTACGTGTTCATTTCATGTTCTGGAAGCAGTTAAGTGTGTTATAGCTAATTTATTCTTTTCAACAGATAAGCTTTGATAGAAAAGATGTTTATCCTTGATTACTCATCATAATGAAAAGCAGATCCATTATTAACTGAATTTCTTTATAATAACTTAAGGAATTATTTCACATAAATTCTTTCATATGCCAGAAGTTAAAAGCCTTTAAATTCTTCACAAATTTGAAATCTGCTGCTTTCTACTTTTACCATTAACTGTTTTGGCTCTGGTACAAGGAAGAACTTCGGCATAAGACTTTCTTTGAAGTTAGTGGAAAAGTTATGGTCTTAAATGGGACTAATCAGAACCTCACAGTTAAGCTGAGGTGTGACTTCTTTGCTAGATCAGAGCCTTTATAGGTCTTACAATGTCAACTGGGCTATTTTGAACAGAGTATTTTGTAGTGAGATCAGAGGCACTGTAAACTCTGATTCCAAATGACTACAGCCCAGATGCTAGTTGCCTCACTCACACTGTGTAGTGATGTGATGTGTAAATGAATTTCACCGTAAGATGTAGCTTCAGCTAAAGTGGCTCTTTGAGTAATATTTTAGGAAAAAAATATCTGTGTTGTTTTAATCATACATTGAAAAATATGGACCTGAAGTGTAAGGTCCTACTCAGTCTAAAAGGATTTTTATCAACCACCTGTACCCTGTTGGAGTAAAACAGCAAAATCCTACAGAGTGTGAACATATCTGGTCCTGACATCTGAGAAGTATTCGCAGGAAAGGCACAAAAAGTGTAGGGAAATAAAATGGATCTGATCCTGACCCCATACAATGTTCCCTGGTGCTGTTCCAGCATTGCAGTCCTGCCAGAGAGCAGCCAGGCCAGCTCAGCCAGCGGTGTGGGGCAGGGGTGCAAATGCTGTTCTGGACTGACACGCAGCCACACAGTCCTAGAGCTGCACAAACCTCTGCCATGCCACAAATCAGACCTCCCAGCCTTCAAGAGAGGGATCCAAAAGCAGTTTTATTTAGTGCAGCACAGCTATAACTTCAGTTCAGGTTCCTGATTCTGCTGGGAGAAAAAGGTAAGTGGCATAACCATTTGCCTCTCTTACCCTAATCCTCCCAAAGGAACAACCCCAATAAAGCCAGATGTCAGCTTCACCTTCTTGTTTGGTAATTGGTTTTGTGCATTTCTGAAAACTAAACAGAACAACATCAAAACCTGCTCTAGTTGAAGATGTCCCTGCTCACTGCAGGGGGGTTGGACTAGATGACCTCTAAAGGTCCCTTCCAACCTAAACCATTCTATGATTCTATGATTCTAAAACATCAAGCCCAAACCTGGTCCCAAAAAAAATGATTGGGAATTTTGTCACTGACTTCAAAGTATAATGGCAAAATTGAAAGTGACTGACTGCAATAAACCTGTTGTCTTTCCAAGAGCCATAACCCCATCAAGGAATACAACTAATGAACCAAAGTTTTCAAATTCTGTAGTGGTCCCTACTCTTCCCTTGTCTGTTGTTGGAAAGTTATTTTCGTTTAAGGCAAAGACTTAATTTAAATTTCTGTTGCTAGATGACTGGAGAGGGAGAGGAACTCTGATGGGAGAAGGTTTCCTGAATAACCACTCCTGAAAACTCCTAGGACAGGAGAACTGGGACCTGTCTGCTGAGTGACTCAGATTTTGTGGTGTAGCTGGATCCAGATTACTTTCTCAGAGGCACATCTGCAATCCCAGGATAGGGACGCATAGCTTGAGGAGGCATCCTGAGTCATCGAGCCCAGCCCCACCACTGAAAATCCCAGGTCATAGTCTGCATTTCCAACACCGGCTGAGTTTTCCTGCTGGTATTACTCCACTGTTACACAGCCTTGCTGCTCTGATGGGCAAACTGCTTACATAGATTCACGCATTTCAGTAAAATAACTCACTATACCAAGAAGGCACAGACTCCACCTCCACACTCTGCTGGTTTTAGATACAACACGAGAACAAAACCTTGTTTTGCTACTTCAGTCCCCAAATATGAGGTCTGGCACACAAGGCAAGACTCTGCTAGACACCTGGTGTCATTTGTACATCCTTGCTTTCCAACCAGAACCACTATTGAAGTATTCTCCTCCAGCTGTGCATTGTTCCTCCATTCATGTCATTGGTTTAAATCACTTTTCACAGGTGAGGACAACCACTCTTATTCCAAGGGCAGGGCTACCTGGCAGATATTGTAGGCAGGCTCAGTTGGAGTTTTTAATCTTTTCTTTTATCCCATGCTAAGTTGAAGATAGGCAAATTGGCATTCACCAAAAGCAGGGCAAACTGGGTAGGTGAGGGATTAAGCATCACTATGTAAGAGGTAAATCCCAGGTACCATGCAGTATCATGCCTGGGTAGCCATGCCAAAGCTATCAACTGTTTGCATCTTTGATGGCACCTGTCATAAAACCTATTTTTTCAGAAAATGGAAACATGGTCAGGAGCAGAGGCCTCGTCAATTAGCATATGCCCTGAGTGCCAAATTATACATATGTAATTTAATCTTGAGCATAGCTGAGACAGTAGTCATCTCCCAGTTCAGCCATCTAAGTTCATGAACATCAAATGAGACTGCAGCCCTCTCCAGGATGGCATGCAGTAAACAGAGAACTTTTTCATAATCCCAATGTTATAAATCCTTTACCATCCAGTTGCCTGTATTGTATTTCTCTGCATATCTTGATGCAACAACTTTATTTCTCCAGGCTCAGTGAAATGTAATTTAATGGAGCATACTCACAACCACTGAGGCTCTAAAAGTTGAGGAACAGGAAGCAAAGATAAGCCTGGTAGATTCATTTTCTTGGGAGTTTATCAGCCATAGATAAGCATTCTGTTTTCTTCGTTCTTCCTGGCTTTTTGTGACTACAAGCCGAGAAATACCTTGGATGTTTCAGAGGCTTCAAAATGTTTAAGCAGAGAAGCAAACTGACATCAAAGAAAATCAGCAGGTTTATGCTACATAAGCTAACATTTTTGTCACAATCTTCCATCAACTCTTTCTTTACAGATAGAAGGTATTCTAAAAAGTCCTTATTGTAAGCAACTCCTACCAGAGGAGAGCTTAATTTGCCTTTACCATAGTTACAACAGTGAGGTTCCTTATCCCGTCAGACATCAATACACTGTTAATTGTATCTGCCTTCCTTCCCTAAAAACTTATAACACTTTTGGCTGATTTCAACCCAACGTAATCAGAAAAGCAGAGAATGAGTTCAACATAAGGATTACACTTCTACCGTCTTCTTCAAAATGGAGGGCTCTGTGGAGGGAAGGGAGTCACTTGCTGACCCAGTGCAGGACAGCCAAAGAAGCCTGCCCCATGTCAGATGTCCATGGATCCTGGAAGAAGGAGCCTCTGGCCACCAGGCTTCATTACCTCTGCACACACTCTCCTCCTGCAGATCCAGCTGGACACGCATGTGTCCCGGGGGACATGGAGATGAGGGTCGAAGAAGCACACCCCCATGCTAGTAGAACAACGTGCCCACAACAGATGACTTAGGACTGTCCCCCTGATGGGGAGCATCTGGTGGTTAGCAGATACTAAATAGCACTGAAATTACTGGCCATTAATCTGGTAGGAAATGGCCGAGAAAGGGAGATGAGTTGCAAAATGGTACTCTGGGTCTGTGCAAAAATTGCTTGCTCTGTATGAGGCAGACAGCTCTTTGTTTTGAGTAGGAGAGGGGAGGCAGAGGACATTTATTAAAGATGACACTGATTATCTCTATGAGAGGACTCACAAGTGTGTTCTCTGCTTTCTTTTGCCCTTTTGGAAAGTTAAAGCCAGGAGTGAGCAGATAACAATATCATCCCCTCATGACCTGACACCAGAACCACCTCTCCTTTGTTCAGCATCAGGTCAGAAAAGGCAGGAGGAGGATCGTGCAGGTTCCCAGGCGATATGGTGATGCCAGTTCCAGGATGAAGCCTCCTCATTCCTAAAGGTACGTCACCCCGGCAAGTCCTGTTATCACAGCGATTAATTCCAAAAGCTGGAAGAAAGTTTTCACTAGATCTATTAAAAAGATTAAGGTTTCTCTTGGCCTTTGCTAATTCCATATATGTACGAAGGCCAGCAAGCTTCTGGTTTAATTTTTTCATCTTCCCCCTCACCGCCTTTGTTTTCTACATTTATTTCCTTTAGCATATAGGACTATTTCACCACGTATGGTCCTTCCAGCTAACATGTAACACAAAGCATTTAATGCCATTAAAGATATGTTTGCATACTCATACCAAAGGACTGAATAAACTTTACATACAGGGAACCTTTCAGCCTTGAAAGGCAATTTGCTCTAGACTGGAAAAATGTGACAATTTAACATCATGCAACTAAATTAGACAGTAGCTCTAGACAGAAAAGAAGTGAGCAACATTTTATTCCATTGAAAATGTAGAAAGATTAGGTATGAAAGGCAAAGAATGATTGCTCACTTGGAGTTTAGCAAGAATATGATCCTTCTTATTCTTGCACAATGCCTTTGGCAATTGAAAGACAACAAGTAGGATGCTTCTTTTTCCTGTTACAGATGGACCCTCCAGGAACAGAGAATCCCTTTACCACTCTGCTGTGAAACAGGATCAGTCACCAATTGACTCAGTGAAAAAGCGCACACAAGGAAAAGGAAAAACTATTTCCTGCCACAAGCAAAGTCTTCCTTTTAATTTATGATCTAATTTCATTTTTTATTATGATTTAATGTGATTTAAATTTATGACTTTTAAAATCTAGGAAGACAAGTGCCCAGATGGCTTGGTTGCAGGTTAAAATCAAGTTATATTTTGTGTGGGGTTTTGTCTGGGGCTGGGAAAAGGAAAGTCTCAGAGCCATAAGGATACTTAAATTAATTCAGATAGGATCAAATGTTTGTATCATTTACATTTCCCATGGATCTGCAGATTATATTTATATCAATGTAAAGCAAAGACATCATGACCTGGGAGCAGACCCAGAGCCTGTCAGTTGAATCTGGTCCTTAAAAGCAGGAGAAAAACAAGCAAAAAGAATTAATAAAATACTTACAAGCAGGAAGATATGGGGATGCAAGCCAAACATCCAATGCGCAGTATGCAGTTAGTTATCACACCCAAATCTAAAGGGACTGCATGCTGAGAAAAGCCCCTATAAAAAAGCAAATCAAAGCTGAAGAGTTTAGTAATAACTACATGAATAAAAAGACACAGAGGAAAAGTGCTGAATTTTGACTGCTCTTGGTGCCAGAAATTTCAGAAGAAAACAAACCGACTGGAATCCTGGCTTGTGTTTTATTCCTGCTAGCCACATCCTTCTACTGTCCAGTTACAGCCCTGCATGTATAATGTAAAAACCATGCTTATCTCTTGATCTCTGCTTTACAGCCATGCCTTGATAAGACCTTTCTCCTCTTCTTTTGCAGAGTGCTCCAGGACCAAGACAACCTGCTGTCCCCTGGCACTGCTTTAAGCACCGGAGCCCTGTATCTGATTCCAGTTCATTTCATGTTATCCCCTAAAGACTCTTGCCAGGAATCAGGCCTTTCTGGATTACACATCATTATTTATTATTTATTAAAGCTGCCCTTTAATTTCACTTACCTGAAATCCCCAAACTGAATATTGTATATGCACAAGGATATCTAGCAGATTTGTGCGTGCTACATTTGTTCAATACCTAAAATTAAAATGTGGCCCCTGACCTGTCTTTAACAAAGCAAATTTAATTGATTGTATATGAAGAAACAATCCCAGATGATGCAGATTAAAGCAAAAGTAGGGTTACTTTCAAAAAAGATCCTCCCCTCCAGGAAAGAAAAGACGCTTGCACAATCATTATACATCTCAGAGCTCTACCCTTTCAGCACATTTGGTTTGAACTGCATTAGAGAAGCAGATCTCTGGGGATGAATGTTAATGCATTGTTGTGTTGCTTTCATCCCTTCCGTCACTGAATCACTTATGGTTTAAGCCTGTCCAAGTTCAATAAAGAATATTATCTAGTGCCGCTGTTAAAAGTCAGCATTGTTGAAATCCAAATGTTTTGATAACATTGATTATACTAATGTTCCACCCCAAGGGAGTCAGACAGCTTCCTCACAACTGTACTGTGCAGAAGGAGAGGCGAGAGGCTGCAGGGGAACCCGGAGGTCAGCTTCCCCAGGGATGGAGCCAGCACATCCTCTGGATGCGAGGGCATGCACCCCACTGCCTTGCCCAGAAGCACACAGGCTGAGGCAGGTGGCGGCACTAGGATGGAGAGGCGGATGCAACAGCCCTTGTATACCTTTTCTCTGGCAAATATGCCTCATGTAACAAAGAGCTTGATCTTACACCCCTCAGTTTTGTTTGCTTGTAGCAGAGACCCTTTCCTTTCCCTTTCTTTCTTTCTTTCTTTCTTTCTTTCCCTGGCTCTTTTCAGGGAGAGAGGCATGAATCTCTGCAACAGGGACTTTATCTTCAAACAAGACAAATATAAATGATTTTACTTCTTTTCCAGCTCTCTTCTGTCTTGGCAGGATCTTCTTTAGTCCCTCTCCCCCAGATACACAGAGCACTGCTCTTGCCCATTTAGCCCTTCATGCAATACAACACCCCAAACCCTGGCAAGGCGAAGGGAACAGAGCCTACCAAATCTTGAGCTGATTAAACATGCCAGAGATGCAGTACAAAACAGAATACATCCTCAAGACGCTTTAAATGCACACATTCATATTCAAATGGCAAGTGTACACAGTGAGATGGAGAGGTCTGAGCCTTTAATTAACTTTGAAGAACACAGAAATATCTGGACCGGAACATCAAGAAGCTTATCTACAGCAGACCCCTTGGCATACACAGTTGTATCCCACGGTCCTTCATCCTTTTTGCACCCGTCTAATGCCCTTCACAGCTATTTTCACGGTCTCAGCTGCAGCACTAGCCCACAGCCGAGGCTCACCACTGACCATGTTCCGGCGCAGCAGGGTTTGGCCCAAATGCTGTATTCACTCCCATCGCCAAAAAGATATGTGGGGAACAGGGAATCTATCTGTTCCCTGTATTTCTGGGGATGCGAATGAGGAAAGGACCCTCATCAATGTATATCTGGAACCTCTGATGGGGAAAACGGGGCCTTCCTGGTCCTGCTTCCCATGGGAGCGTGAGTCTGAATCTCACCCAAAGGACACAGTCACCGGGGAAATCAGATTCCCTCCTATGTTGGTTTGCTAAGAATATTTATTTCCCACTTTTGTTGAAAGCTTCCTGTGAAAAATTACAGGTTACTGAAAAAAAAAGAAAAACTCAAAAGCCCACTTTTTGTTGGCAATAGGGACGGGTCATATTTGATTTCTCAGTGTCAAGTCCCAGCTTTATTCCCTTTATTCCCATTCTGAACAACTTTTGTTCCTGTTGGCCACTTCCAGACAAATTCAACACCAGGCAGAAACCTCAAAGACAGGCAAGCTCCTAAAGTTTAATGACAGCAGATGATCAGGAAGAGGAGACACAAAGGTTCACAGAGCCATTTGGTTCCCCCTAATAGCTTTAGGTCTCAGTAACTGACTTCTACAGTCAAACACAGCCACTAAGATGTCACTGCAAAAGTAAGAGGCTGCAGGTTGGAAGGAGTTCCAGGACAAGGTTAGCCAGGGAAGACTACAAGGTTAGACAGGGAAGAACTAGGGGGTATCAGGATTCCTTAATTTCTGCATTTTGTGGAATGACTTCTTGTTTGACTCTTTTCAACCTCAAATTCGAAAGCTTTCTTTGAAGATAAAATTTAGCATAGGGTAGAATGGCTGCTTAATTAAAAATGTAGATTTTCACAGGGCAAAAAGAAAGGAAGGTTAAAAAAATCAGTTAAAGACCATTTCCCTCAGTGGAACAAGTATATGAAAATATTTCACCTGCTTCTGTCTTGCCATCTCCTTTCATGGTTGAATCACCCCTTTCCTGCCACCCCTCCCTGCCGAGGCTGCAAGCGGCTGTGTGGAGCATCCCACCGACACTGGGTGGGATCACACTGACCGCCTTTCAGGAGAAGATGCCACCTAGCAAATGTAGGGTGGTGGAGGTGCAGTTAATCTCATAACAAAGAAAAGTTAATTAAGCTTTGTTAGCTCATGCCTGAATCTTAATGTGGGCACCCGATAACCACCTTTTGCATTTGACACCAGGCTTGGGGCCAAATGTCCGGTGCAGTGCAGGCCTGTGCACTGCATTCACTCTCCCTCAAGCCACACAGATATCTCATGGGGCAGCGCTCCAGCTCCTCCATGTAATTTACTCAGAACAAAACCTACCAGATAAAATACCAAGCCCCAGGGCAAGCAGTCCTTGTTATCACAGCTTGCTTTCATTCTCCATCACATCCACCTGTGAAGCTAACAACTTGCAGGGCTCAGACCCTCAGGTTCAGCATCCCTCCCGGTAGAGAGGGAAAAACCCTCCGAAGTATCAGGCGCTACCCCCTACACATACCGGGAATTCAGTTTTAGGACAAAACGTGGCTGCATCTGGAAGTGAATGGATTTAAGGTCTCTATATTGTCCCCTCCAGTGCTGCAGCACACCATCCTGCGTGATGCTAGAGGAGGTGCCTGCACACAGGAGCATAGCTGAGAGCCTCTGGCCCTGGTATTCCATGGACGGACACACACACACCGCCCCCCCCACCCCACCCCACCCCCGTGGGCAGGTCCTGCCAGCAGATCTCCGGAGCCCTCCCTGCAGACTTCAGCAAGGGGCTCTGCTGAACAGTAAGCGGCCCTTAACTTCGCTAGTCAAGGGGGCTATTAGTCCTTAACTAATGAAGTTGAGACCCAGTAAGTGGAGTCCAAAGGAGTAAGAAAACACTTTCCTGTGGTAAAATTCAGCTGACACAAAGGCTTCAATATACTTTATAAAAACAAAGTATATGGTCCACATCAAACCCTAAAATATCAAGAAGATTTCATTTTAACCTCCTTAGAAATCCTGACACAATATAAAGCTATGACAGAGATCTGTATGCTTGATTCTGTTAACCTATCATTTTGTTTCAGAATTTTTTCTCCCAAAAAAAGCAGTTTCAGTACCAACTACGTACTGTGAACTTAAATTTCAAGGGAATTTTAGGCACAGATGTGCTATCACAGCAACACCGCTCGCTGTAACTCTGCTCCCGACTCAGGTGCCTCAACCTGCTTTACCAGGAGACGTAAGAAAACAGCCTTTTCCTTCGATTCTCTGTTTCCCCTCAACAGTGTAACAGAAAAGATCTCCATCATCATGCCATTCCTTGTTTTACCAATGCAGGCTGCATGTCCTTCCTTGACAAAGAGACTGTGGCATTATCAAATCTGTATTTGTGTGCATACTATTTACATATTGTCACTGTTTGCAAAACAGTCTGCAATAACTTATGCAAAGATACGACACTATTGCAAAGGCAGTTGCCGTGAACCACGCTGTGATGTGTAAGCATAAGGGGGCAGGGTTGCACCTGAAATGCCAAAAAGAGCAAGTGAGGATAACATAGACTATGGAAGGAGAGCTTCTGGTGCTAGATAAAGTGATCGACATTGCCTCTCAGGTCTCCTAGCTTAGAGGACACTGTTGTGGTCAAATCCAGGGCCAGACTAATTCCAGTAGCAGGGATGTGTGGCGTGGCAGCACCGGTGAGGGCTTGTCTCAGCATCGCACCAGACAGCCGCTGAAGGCATCATGGCAAAAGCAAACATGCTAGGACACATCAAGGAAATTAATGAAATGATGGACAAAGTGCCTATACGAAGCTACAAGTAAGCTCAAAGGAAGCTCAGGGAAATGCAAAGGTGATAGCTTGAGGGCGACAGATGCTGAGAGCACGGGCTGCTCAAAACCCAGGGGGTATGTCTTGGTAAAGCAGGAGAGGTGGTACATCACGTATGGGATGACTACTGAGGACACTTGAAAGTGAAGCCTGCGGCTGACATGTCTGATGCAGAGGAGAAGGGGGAGCAGCAGAAGGACTGACAAAGAGGGGAGATGCAGCCGGAGCGGCAGCCGAAGAGGTAGGTTTTTGCAGCAGCGCTGTGGATCGGCTACACCGTAACAGGATTTCCTCTGCGCAAGCGATGAAAAGGAGGTAAGCGCAGTCCTGAAGACACAAGAGGAGGAGTGCTTGCAAGAGTGCAGGAGGTAGAGGTGAAAATGCCTTGACTTTTTAGTATTACAATTCCAGGTCTCAAACCTATCAGAAACACCAGATTTTTCAGTATCTTCTGGATGTACTCTATGGTTGAGCTAATTCCTCTTCTGCTTTTGCGTAGATGGGGCGCCAGGAGGAAAACTGCACTGCTTCCTGCCTCTGATGGGGAGTTTACAGAGTACCATTTATAATTTGCGCTGCACCAGTAAGACCCAATTATCAACCAAGACACTTGGCAGACACAAGCTATCCCAGTCAACCTTTTATGTCTGAAAAGGTTAACAAACTGCAAACGGCAATAACTTCCTAAGCCAAATATATTCATATACATACACTCACCTACTTGGTGATAGTACTAGAGTAGACTTGGATGCTAAAAGAGCCCAGGACCCCTTCCCCGCCAATTCACGGTCCTACAGCATTCCTCCTGTTGACAGCAACGCACACATACTGGATATAGCAAGTAGCAGTCTGCAGGCAGGCAAGCCTGCACACCAGGGCAGGGGAAAGATGAGGGAGGTGGTGGTGACATGCCTGCCTCTCCTTCCCCCACCCACCTTGGGTGATACAGATGACCCAGTCTGAGGAAGAGAAGGGGAAGGAAGGCACCCAGTACCCAACTACAACCAGCAGCAACCACCTCTAAGAGCGACAAGCTCTTCTAGACATTATAGCAGAGAGGAGGAGGCTGGTGGTTTCAGGTTGCTCTTCGTTTCAGTCTGTTCAGGCATAGAAAAGTCAGAGCAGGGTCAAAATGACTGTAAAAAGCAAAATCGTAAGGAAACAGACATCCGTCCTCCAGCCAGATCCCTTACCAGAATAAAACTGCCAGCACCACGTACATCCTATACGATCTGGATTCTATGTTTCTTTTATTCAGCTTTTTCCCATTCTCCTATAACCACCTCAGAATTAAATTTAATAATACTCAGTATGCATTCCTAATTTTCTTTGCTTATGTAAATGTTAATCAATGTGGCAAAAGCTCAGCCCTCTACCACTATTTTCACAATTTCCCTCTAACTCTTTAGCATTTGCAAGGGTAGGAAGAGTTTGCTTCACTTGCTTTCCATCCCAAACTTCATTACCTCGACTGCGATGATATTGTAACAGCCCGCAGCTTTTAGCTAGACATGAAGTATTTGAAAAGGGCACATTTTTGTGCATCCATCCTGTTTTCTTTTTCTACGTTGTGCTGTCTAAGCTCAGCTCTTCTCCCAGTACACTGGATAGGCATTTTACAATTTATTTGCAGAGGGAGCAATTCCTTTCCTGTCATCTTCCTGCAAACAATGTGAAAGAGCACACGGGTGGCAATCTATGCTTACACCACAGAGCCAAAAATGTGCTTGCACAGTGATGCCCCAACACCCTGCACTATCAAACCCCGACTCCGCAGCTTCTTTCGGAAATGGAAACCTACCTGTGCCTCCCTTCTCTCAGCATCCCTCCTTCCAGAAGCAGCGCGGCCCCAGATGCTGTCCCCACGCTCTGCCAGAGCGCTCCCCTCTCTGCCTCCAGCAGAAGCAATTTCTCCGAAACGAAGAAGCGATCATTCAGTTCAAGCACTTATGACAACCCACGAAGTCAGTAAGGACAAAACCAGGTTCTTGCCAAAACACAGTTGGGAACAATCAAACACAGGCCTAACACGTACCTAGGTTAAACGCATGTGAAAATCAAACGCCCTTGATTGCGGCACCCGAAAGGCACACGCTCGGAAGGCTCTGGCGGAGCGGCAGGCGCCGGCGAGGCGCGGCGGGCAGGCAGCGCTGCCCTGCGCGGAGCGGCTGCCAGAGCCGCCGGCAGCGCCGCGGGAGGCACCGCC
>VZTV01107600.1:0-23963 GCA_013400875.1 Anhinga rufa
TTCTTCTTCTTCTTCTTCTTCAGGAGTAACCGAGGGGGGAAATTCAACGGGTTAGGTTAGACTGGAGAAAAGCCTAGAAAATTTAATGATCCCTTCTGGCCTGAAAAAATCTATGAATCTCTTTAAAATGTGATTCCCCATTTGATTTAAATAAATCCCATTTACAGTACAGTTCAAAAAATATGCTGGCCTTTGGTAACTCGTCACGCTGCCAACTCCTAAACTCACCTGCCCTAACGTGTCTTTACTATTTGGCAAAATGTTTTTCTTCGCTGGGCTCGCCTATATATTTGTTTCCAAAAAAGCTTGACAAAGCTTTCTCATTGTATTTCAAAAAGAAAAATGTTCTCCCTACATCTGGAAGTACTAAAAAAGTGCTTTCTTACAGTATTTTTTTTTACTATGTATGGACAAGGTCCTGACCCTTATTATTGGAGCTCGAATCCAGATGGGAGGCTGTACGGTTCTAATCATTGGAGGGGATTCCCTTTTGAAGCCACGTACATCTTTGGAGACGTTTGGGCTTTCAAGAAGTTATCATTTGTGGGAGGTCTGTTGGGAAGGTTTTAAATAGTTTGGGAACTTCCTTCTTTCCAAGGGAGACCGAGCGCACATACGTGTGCGTCTAGAGCATAAGGATTCCCCAAGTGACATACCCACATGCCTGTATTTTAACCCTTTTTTTTGTAAAAAAAAAAAGCAAATAATTCCTCTTATTTTAATATGCTCTTCTCCCAGACAGATGTTTTCTTCCACTAGCTATCCAGAAACACAGCACTGTATTAAATAAATACCAGTTATGATACCAGTGGTAATCTAAAACCAGAAGCAGCAATTGGGGAGAATATAGCTGAAGTTTGTCAAGATGATTTTGATGGAGTGTTTTCCATTAGTGACTGCTATTTCGTTAAAAAAAAAACAAAAAACAACACAAAACTTTCTAGGAGTCCAGCCTGCCTCTGAAAAGTTTGTTCTAAAACACCAAAACAAAGAGGGTGTACCAGAGCAGGATGCCTTGATGGTCTCTTTGGAAACCATTTTGAAATATCTAAATACAAATTAAGCCGACATCAAGAATGAAAAGATTCACTTTTTGTCTAAACAATGTTCCGGCTGATCCAAGGTAATTTTTATAGTATAGTTTGTGGGGGGGTGGGGGGGAAAACAACCCAGCATAAAAATCTGCTGTTCCGTGATGGAGCATGCAAACAACACGTGAAAGGCAAGGATTTCTTCTGGAGCGGAAATCCAAGTTCCGGCTGCTCCAGAGCGCAGTGGTGCTGCTAGGACGGAGATGCAGCTAGAAATACTTTTGCCATGTGCATCGCACATGGATATGTTTTGCAGCTGATTATAGCCCATGGAACATTTAGGGCTCCGACAGTAAAAAGAACGAAAAAGGAAACTTTCAAATCCACATAATTATACTTAAAATACAGCACTGTCCACTTTTCACATGGACTGAAGACAAAAGAGCCTAAAATTTTAAGAGCTCGCAAATAAAATACGATATAGCTTAGGAAACTATTAGAATTACACGGACTATTTTAATTGCCCGTGCCAAAAATAAAATTGCCGAGGCTCCTCTGCGCCGGCTGTGCTCCAGCTTGGCCACACTCCTGCCGCTGGCCAGGCTTGCACGCTGCATCGGTGCCCGAAGGACCCAACCAAGTGCCATTTGTTAAGGCCATTACTCCAGTTTTTCAAGGTTATTTGCAGAAATTTGGGAAGGGGAACCTCTGGCAGAGTGGCAGGTCTGCAGAAGAACTGAAACCAAGACCTGATGGAGCCTCGGCGGAGTGCACCTAGCCGTTGCTGAAAACTAAAGCAAAACAAACAAAACCCCCACAAGCAATAGGCGGTTGCATTTGCATCCATCACTGAGAGCATCGCCTCAAGACGCCTGGCTCCGCTCAAGACCGGAGCGGTGTGAGGTGTGGTGCTGAGAACCAAAGGACGGAGAGCAGTCCGAGCCCATAAAACCCTGACCTGCTCGGTGAAAGAAATGAGCTTCTTTCAGAGCAACCCGAGTGTGACCACGGCAATAAACCTTCAGAGGTGCGAACGGTGGATGCAGACAGGAAGGCGGCCATCCGTTTTTAGGTCCACGGCTGATCGGACAATAAATCACAGATAAGACTGCAAGCTAAGGATGGAGAAGCAACAGAAGACGTGGGCTGGGGAAGGTGGTGAGCCTGCTTCGTTTAATGAGGAGGAGGTGGGACTGGGAACTGTTGGGAACAGCCAGAAGGCATCTAGCCCGTGGGGAGAAGGGGCTATGACCCTAGCAAACCCCACCAGCTCGCTCCTTAGGGTCCTGATTCCCTGAAATAGCCCCCAGATCACTGCTCCAGGATGTGGCCTGCAGCCCTAAAGCCAGGAACTGCTCATCCTGCACGAGCATCCCAACCGTCCTCGTTCGCAGGGGCGCTTTGATGACTCTCCCACAGCCTGTTTTTTAGCCAAAATTAGATTTCCAAGAGGCCACAAAACCCAAGACCAGGTCAGAGGCTGGTACCCCAGCCAAGCGCTCTTACAGGGTGCAAGAAACTAAAATCCCGTCCTTTGTCCCAGGAAATACATAATCAGCCAGCACTCACAGACAAATGCCACATGTCCATCAAGGAGAACTGTACAGCTTTGCCTGCGTAAAGGCAAAACAACGCACCGAAATGCTTCAGCATTTCATTTCATTTCACACGGGCAACGGGAGGATTTACGTTGCCCCAAAGTCACAATGCAGAGGGACGGTGTGGATTCACCTTACCGGGCTCTTTTCCCAGGCTGAACGAGGGAATATTTCATGTTTCAATGGCTCAGGGCAAAACAAAAACAAACAAACAACAAGGTGTATGTGTAGGCAAGAGACTTCAAACGTTTCAGTACCTACATACACCCCTTCCACCAATTTCCTAAATTAAAACCAGCTGAACCCAATATTTTTCCCCCTTTCAAATTTGGTGGAAAAATGTTCTTACCCAGCCAAGACCATATGTGCCAATTTTCAGCTCAAGAAGGAATTTTTGGATGCCGGAGAAAGAGGATGGGAGTTGAAGATTTATAGTAGAAGTGCCATCTCAGAAGTATCTGAGCTGGGCTGGCAGGGCGCTGCAACTCAAGCGTGCTTCTTGCTGCAACCACAATTGAAACCGGCTTCAGGAGGTCTGCCACACGCCCGAGAAACTGAAAGGGAGCTCTCAGGTTTCAGGACAGCCCCGTTCAGGGAGGTACGCGGGATGGTGCAGAGCTGGAGGCATGCGTGCCATCCCATGGTCCTCAGCACGCCCTCTCAGATCCCCCCCAGGGACAACGTTAACATTATGGTTCAGCTCTTGGCTGACGCGAGACCCTAGATGAATTCATCCCTAGGGTGGGTTTGTTTTTTGAGCTGTGATGTATATGGCCACTTGTTGCTAATTCTTTACATCAGTTACGGAGGTAACTTCCTCATTCGCTGTTTCCCTTGGAATCTGAAATCCACAGCTGACTCCCCATTTCGGGGCGGGTTTATCAGCGGTTTCCATGAAGGGTTCTGGATGCTCTCCGACAGTTGCCACCTGTGCCAGTGGGTAGTGCTATTCAAGATGCCAATGGGAATAACTCAACGAGTTTCCTATTGCCTGTCCCGTGATCTTCAGCAGCAAGGAAAGAGCGCAGTCTGCTAGGCTGAGCACCGACCTCCTCGGCCAGGGACTCCACTGGCCATCTATCCAAAACATTCGAGATGTGGGTGTCTAGTGTTGGACACCGGCACTTTGGAGGTAAAACGTTGTGGACCTGCTGAATCCTCACAGGGAGGAGTTTCTGGGGATACGCGTTGTTTTCGTACCTCACTAAAAATCCTAACGCTTCCTTTTGCATTTGTATTTGTGGTGGTTTTGTCCTTACCCTTTTACACAGCTCAGTTCTCAAATCCACAGAGTGAGGCTAGTACTGCGTGCTTTGCAACGTCCCGTGCTTCGAGAAAGGTACGGACCCACTGGAGACGGCTGGTGAAGAGTACCAGGAACGCTCCAAAGCCTGGAAAACATGACCCCCAAGGAAGGTAGGAAGGAGCAAATGGTCTTGTTCATCTTCGAGAAGAGGGAGATGAGAGAGGATACCAGTTAAGTATTAAAGGCTACTGCAGAGCAGAAATGGCGAAGCTTCTGCACATTGCTATGGACAGGAGGAGAAGTTGTTTCAGGTTGCGGCAAGGAAGATACGGATTTGCTAAGCAGTTACCTTCTGTAATGGTTAGAGAAGCTCAGCAAGAGCTTGCCTGGGTAGGCAGCGCGATCTCCATCGCTTGTGGCAGGAGAAGACCCTGGGTGCAACTGCCAGGAAGGGGCTTGGTGCGGCTGAGCTCGCTCTGCGGTGGGGCTGGATGAGAAGACCTCTCCACACCCCTTCCAGCCCTATTTGTCAGGGGTGCCATGCCGCGCGTCTCCCTGCGCGGGAAGCTAGCCTCCTGGAATGTTTGGATAACTGCACACCGAAAAAACCCACATTTCTCCGCCTTGGCAGCCATTCACAGACCTAAACACAAACAGCTGGATCCCATTTCTCTGGCCTCAGAAGATGAGAGCGGCAAGGTAGAAAGATTGATTGACATTAAAGTTTAGATTAAATGAGTCATTTAAATCGATAAGGAATCAGCCTGAGTTGAATTAAGTCACTTAAAGCTGATTTAAGCGTGCCCCAGGAATATTGAGCTACCCTGATTTAAGAACTTGCCTTCAGAGCGGAGAGCATCGCTGCGTCTGGATGAGAAATTAGATTCATCAAAGCACGGCTAAGACCTTCAGGCCACAGAACTCTTGGATTTACAAAGTTACGAGGAGAGGTCTGTACACAGACAGACAAATTTGCAACCACTCACTCCAAACCAGGTAACGTCAATGATTTTTAAGGTCACAAGGGACCATTAGAGCACTACAGTAGGACCTTTTGTCTAATGCAGCTGGGAGAGTACATATACACTAGCTTATTAACTAGAAGCTGGAAAAACACGAGAGAAAAAAAAAATCCTATTTACTGGCTCAGTTTTCACACTC
Organism: Anhinga rufa; assembly: GCA_013400875.1. NCBI lineage: Eukaryota > Metazoa > Chordata > Aves > Suliformes > Anhingidae > Anhinga > Anhinga rufa. Next base: position 5,037 of record VZTV01107600.1, read on the forward strand.
TTCCCTAAGCCTTCACACTATGGGACATTGCTCCTGTGGCCCTTCCACTCCCACCTAAGCCAACAGGCCAGCCCGGGAGGGCAGTGGGAAGCAACGGGGACTGGCTCCCCCTTTTTTGGTTTGGTTTTGCTCTGCTTGGCTCCCTGCAACATCAAATCACCCGAACGCCACTTGCTACGGATGGAGAGGGTGGGCTTTCCATTGTAATTCTGGAAACCCTCGGAAAAGCCTTCTCTTTTATACAACAGATCACCAGATCACCAGGATTTCCCCCAGATCCCTAGCAAACGATGCGCGTGAAGAAGGTGCAACGCCTGGTGTCGGTACTGGGACTGCAATGTTTTGGTGACACCCAGAGGCAAGGCACCGGGATACCTTTGGGCTTCTTGCCTGTCCTGGTGAGCTGTCACTTGATCGCATTGCTCCAAAGAGAATTCACCCGGGGCTGGAACACTGGAAGAGGGGGAGAGAATTCATCCTTTGCAAGGGGTTTAGTTTTTTGGGGTGTTTTGGGTTTTTTTTTTTGGTTTGGTTTTTTGGGGGAAACACTTAAGCTTGCCACCGAAGCCCCGAGTTGGTGAACCAGGATCTTAGCAGCATTCCCCCCCATCCAATGCCCAGAGCCCCCCACATGCCTCAGACTCCGGGAATCCACTTACATGTACCATTCATTCCCAAACGCCTTCTCCCTGTTTCCAGGCATTGTCTGTGTACAGATTAGCCCTGAGACCATATGTCTGAAACATTTCATCGCACCGGCACAGCTGAAAGTAGTTGGTGGTTCGTATGATCTACCTCGGGCCGCGGAGTTGTATCATGCCAGGGAACATATGTCTGCTGTTTGCCGGAGCGCAGCGATAAAATGAAACATGCTGCCTGTTATTCACCCTTCAGCTCCATTTCGGATTGCCTGCTGCCGCTGCTTCTCATGCTAATTCATCACCATCGCGTGCGATTAGACGCAGATGAGCAGTATATTAACCTGTGCGCGGGCTGGCTGGATGCGAGCATCCTCCCAGCGTCGGATGCCTGATGCTGCCGGGGCGGTAATTTCAGCCCTGGGAACGCCATCTTCCCGCGCTCATAACCCGGGGAACGAGCTCAGAGCAAGGTTGGGACGCAGTGAAAAGGCAACGAACTCGGATGTTGGTAGGAAACAATGTAGCAGTTCATGAACCAATTGGCAGAATGGTATGCACATGCGGATTCTTTAATTATGATCCCATTTTAGTAGGGAAAAAAAAAAAAGTCTCTTAAAAAGGAAAAGCAATGCCCTCCCGTTAAAAAGGGCTTAAGCAGAGAGGTCCACGCAACTGCAGGATGCCCGTTTGAGAGGCTAATAAGGATTATTTAGGCTATCGGAGTAGTGACAGGGAAGCCTACCGTGCTAGAAAATGAAGAGGGACAAAAGCTCAGGTGAACCTGATGCCAGCCACGGCGTGCAGCCGTTCGGATTTCCAGCAGGTTCCCTCCAAATGACAGAAAAGCCCAAACTGGCTCCCAGGGCACGGCTTCGAGAGCAGAAGGAAGGGAATAAAGAAAGCTAATGGATTTCTTGTCTAAGTGTTCTCCTTCACTGGGTTTGCTGTGGGAATGGGGACATCGGTGGGTATCTGCCTGCCTTTTATTGCTTTGCCCCAGTCTCCCCTAGGAAATGTATCTGCTTACCCCAGTGTGGGATAGTCTCAGCCTCATTTCCTTCTGCCCACCTCTCTGGCCTCCAGAAACAAAGTCCCATTCTTTCTCCCGCAGCAGATGCGCTGAACAGCACCCAAGCGCATATTATCACAGCTCACCCATGGCCATCAACGACTCTTTATTTCTAGAGAAGCCTGGAGTAACGAGTGTTTGCAAAACAGAAGAACTACAGACACTCGCTCCTTGGTCTCTGTTTTCCTAGGGGGACACCACGTAACACTAACAAGGCAAAAAAGGCCGCTGGCTGCATTATTGCTACAAGCTGAGTCGGAGACGCCAACCTGCAAAGGAGCAGGACGGCTACGGATTTGACCGAGGCGTCACCTTCCAGCAGGCCATGCAGAAACACCATCTCCACGCTGTGTCATCTTCCAAGAGAGTCATCAAAAGCATAAGCTAGGGTGTGGTAGCCCTCATTACTAACGCGGCACTCCGGAAACACTCAAGGCTTGTTTCAGGACGAGGTCCCAGGAATGCCAGGATCACATAAAAGACTTCTCCAGCGCAATCAGGAGGAAGGAGACGTAAGGAGAGGTTGCAGCATATGGTCAAGGGGACGAAGACACTGATGACTGCAGCCTCTAGGCCAGTTCCAGCTCACGGGACCTTGCCCTCAGACGATCTTCTGCCATCATGAGACGTACTCCAGCCTACTTGCTCGTTTTGCTCTGCTTTGACTCGTCGTCCAGCTACCAAAAAACCTGTCACTTTAACGCTGAGTTGTCAAAAATATTGCCAGCTCTAGTCTTACCCTGTCCATCAGGATGCTCTTTTCCTGCCTGGAGATGCTCAGCATCCTGCAAACCGCCCTCCTGGCCAGCCTGCAAGCTGAGGGGGAGCTCAAAGGGAATTAACTCTCTCCTGACCAGACACTTCTCCCCATCTACTTGAAACACCAGAGCAGCAAACCTCTCCCTCTGTCACTATTTGCGATCGCGCCACCAGGGAGACCCAGAATCTCACAGAATGCTGTCCTCAGCCGTCCGCAAACAAGACTTCCCCAGCGGGATGGAAACGCCGCTTGAGAAGCAGCAGAGGCAGCGATTTCCATTCCAGTAACGCGTGTCACCCAGCTCAGCCTGTGTGCTGAAACCATCACGGAGAAGCCTGGCATCCCACAGGATGCCGCAAAAGACTCGTCTCCCCTGCTCCCAATTCCCTGAATAACTTGGCAAGGTTAATGAAACTATCTCTTCTTTCCCCTCATCACCATGTCTGCCTCATGGAAGGGGGCGGGGGGGGGAAATCTGTTAACTTTCTAGACCACACAAGTGAAAACGGTGCTGGCAAATAACTCTGCTTGCCCTCTGACTTCATTTTAACAGCCCTCCAAGGAAATAAGGTCAGGAGTTCACCAATGGCAGGAAAGACCTACTGGTGACTTGGGTTATCCCAAACATTTACTGTACCATTCCCAATTTATAAAAAAACCTACAACAGGTTGAGCCTTTTTCCCCCCTTGGAGCTGGATGAGTTTTCCATCTGGCTTATATTTTTAGTTGCTAGAACTGTCCTCTTCTTGCTGCAAACATGTGTTACAGGGCTGCCCCATGGTCCCATATTATGATAATTATTTTAACGGCTGTTTTGAAACATTGTGGTGGTACACCGAGAAACTTCCTCATCAGCACAGTTGGTTAAACAAAAACGGATCCCCAGTCAATCAAATGCATCTAATAAGTTGTAGATAAATACATGATTTCATCACCTCCAGTACACCGACCCCAAGGAAAAGGAGTGATCTCACTCAATGTGTTGATGTCTTCCAGTAATAAATGGCTTCGTCGTACCATCATGCTAAGCAATAAATGATCTCACAAGACGTGCTGCTGTAATAAACTAAAACAATAAGAATGTGCAGGAAGGAAAATACTGCCCGTGGTGAGCTCTACTACCCCAAACCATGTCTTAGCTGCTACAGACATAAATTAGCCGTAATAAATCTTATTGGTTGTTTCTTTAATGACATATATCTCCTGCCAAAATGGTAAATTCTTGAAAGGACTGTACGAGTAGATTAAATGGTTTCTGTCCTTGGGAATGTGGAAGCTTTTATTTGTTTTTCTTAAAAGACTTTTAAATATCCTCACGTTATACGTCAAACAGATGTCCAGGGTAAATTCTCCTGACCCATTTAAACTTTTCTTTTTTTTTAAAAGCTGGAATTAAAGTCCAGTTTCTGCTGCTCGTCTATAGTTAGATTTGCTGGCCAGCACCTGACAAAACTCTGCGACTGTAATGTTAAGGTTTAATGGCTGTATGGTGTGACTTTTAATGGCAACGCTGAGGAAACTAAGATAAATTAAAACCTAATTGGGAACGTTAACAGCTTTACCAGTCTACACATATGGACCCCAGGAGAACACTTTGAAAGATGTTACAGTTAGCTCCCGTTGCAAGGTCTGCAGCGTTGCACGATGACCTCAAAACTTGTTCCGCTCTTTGTTGCCACGGTGCCTTTAAACACGGATAAAAATCTACATTTCGCTCTGCGCAAATATAGCAGAAGTACGCGGAAAAAGCTTTGTTCTCTCCTGCGAACAGAGGAGCAGCTCATTCCGTGTCCGCTCCGTAGGATGGACGCATAACTTTCAGATGCTGTCGCAACTTTACTGACTTTGTTGAATCGCCCCATCTGGTCTTTCAAAAAAAAAAACAAACCCCAAACAAACAGAATAAAGCCCAACAAAACGACCCACGAACATCCAGCCTGCCCCATCAAGAAAACAAGTTGCAAAGGCCAAATGAAGACATGCTTCCTGCTACAGAGGTGCAACTGCGGTTGGAAATCTTGGAGATACACAAAAATATGGTTCCAATAAATACATGGAAGTGTTTAAAAATACTATTTGAGCCCTGCTAAGTGTTTCACACCATAAAATCCCTCTCCCTGGAGCACCAACGGACAAAACCTCGCGTGTTATGTCCAGGAACAGAAACATCCCCCGTTTGCTTTACGGGCAGAACTCACGCACGCGCCTCTGCAAGCCGGTCACAGACCCGCTCTGCAACGCGCTGGGTGAGCTCGCCGGTGAAAGGGCCGTACGATCTCTGGGCGTTGTGAAGCGCCGTAGCCCATTGTTCGGTGCGATGGAGGCTCTCCTGACACCTGCCTCCACGCCAGAGCGCAGCTTCCCCGCGTTCCTTCCAAAGCTGCTCATGGGGCCGTAATGTGGAGAGCACCAAGGTTAAAAACGGCTCTTCCTTAAAGCTGATTTATTTTCAACCAGGATGGTAAATGCTTTTTTGTTTATTTAAACCTCCTAAACATTTTATTCCACCTGGGAGTGCTGCTGCCTTTCAGAAACGTACGCCACAGGCTCGCCTCTGTCTCTGGAAGGGGAGATTGGCCTCTCCCCAGCGCCCTTTCTAACAGCCTCGGGGCTGCAAGCCCTGGAAAGCTCTGCGGAAGCCACTGTTATATCCTCCACAATTACCAAATACCAGCAGAAGCAGCGCTGCTTGCTCTGTTTTGCGCTTGTTATGGTTTCAGCTGGGATAGAGTTAATTTTCTTCACTGTAGCTGGTGCAGGGCTGTGTTTTGGACTTAGTATGAGAATAATACTGATAACACACTGATGTTTTGGCTATTGCTGGGCAGTGCTGAACTAGTCAAGGACTTTTCCAGCCTCCCATGCTCTGCCGGGTGCACAAGAAGCCGGGAAGGGAGGAGGCACAGCCAAGAGAGCTGATTCAAACTGGCCAAAGAGATATTCCATATCATATGACGCCATGCCCAGTATATTAACTGGGCGGAGTTGGCAGGGACTGGGGGGAGTGTGTGCAATCGCGGCTCGGGAACTGGCAGCGTCGGTTAGCGGGTGGTGAGCGGTTGTANTTTTGAGCATTTATGCTGCAAAAAACGTACCCGCCTGCTTACCCGTCACCTCAGAGCAAACCTCCCGTCCTCATAAGTTAAAGCGCACACTGATGTTTCGCCCAAAGCTCCGATATTGCAAAGCGCCCTTTCGCGTGGCAAAGAAAAGGCACGGCCTGTGGAGGACGGGACGGGCAAATAAAAGCTGGAGAAACCCGAGGGAGAAGCAACTCATCTGGCAAATGGGAAAAGGGGAGGAAAAATGGAAAAAAGGAAGAGAAACACAGTACGTCATGCAGGAGAGCTAGCTGCCTTCTCTAAAATGGTGCTGGATGGTGAGAAATAACTGGATGATAAAAAAAAAAAAAAAGAAGAGCTTTAGGAAGGGCTGTACTTTATTATTGCACTGCCCCAAGAGAGCCACAGCCTTTCACGGGTCACCTCAGCCTGAACCCAAAACAAACACAGCGACAGTAAATTACCCCAACAGGTACCAAATGTCTTCATCCAGCCCGCAAAACCGGGAGCAGCAACCAGAGCAGCGACTTCGGAACTGGGTAGGCGATAGCTCGCCCGCTTAGGCACCCAAGGGGCATTTTGATGCCGTTTAGCCATTTTTTTTAGTCGTTAAACGAAATTGCCTATAGGATGGAGGCGCAGATCACAGTGATTTTAGTATTCCTGCAATATTTCAGGAAACGCCTGCGTCCCCGCAGGATGGCACCCAAAGTTACATCACCGGGGCTGTACAGCACGGGAAGCTGCCGCCCGGGAAGCGTTACCAGAAGCTCCGGCCTTACTGTCCCCAGGCAGCAGACGGAGGATTTGGGAGCGGGGTCACCCAAAGGGGCCGGCAGCAAACCCACCCCTCCCGAGCCCCAGGGGAAACCGTAATTACGCCCGATTGAAACGCCTTGCTCTACGCCTCAATTTTTCAATCCCAGCTCTCCTCGTTGGGGCCATTGGCGTTTCTCTTGAGATTACTTTGTTTTTTCACAGTTCAATTAAGGGACAAACCATTTCTGAGAACAAAGCAATGGAGGCACAAATATCAAATTTGTTGGAAAAAAAACCCAACACCTAAACTAACTGGGTTTAGGCGGCTTCGGACACATTCCCTGTTTGACACCAAGGCGAGTAAGCGGTCTTAGCACAAGCGAGGTCTCTTCCAAAGTTCTCCTGGCCACAGTCAAGTCACGAGGCAAAAATGTCACCGCCATTCGCGGTTTGCAAAAATTAATTAGACCATTGGAAAGAAATGCCTTTCAAAGCCTCCCCAGCAAAGCAGCTGAACACTGCATGTGCTGGCAGGGCAAGCAAGGGCTTGCAAAGGAGCTTGAGGTGCCCTGGTTGTGTTTGGTACCTGGAGACTGGGATAAGTTTTGGCCACAGAACTGGCGATGCCTCTGCGTTGGTGTCACCAAGGCATTAAGCTGGTTTGGGCAGATCTCTAAATGGTGACGCTCTTATTCCAGGTCTCAACATAATGCAGGTGTCCCAGGCAGCTCCAGTAAGGTAATAAGGCAATTTTAAATTAAAAGCACTGCCAGTGTCCAAATTTTTCTTTTCCTTTTTTTTTTTTTTTAAAAATTCTGTTTATTACCCTGTCAGAAAATTGTGCTTCAGGAGTCACATCAAATAAATCTGCTGAAGTATTGGGTTATTGGAAAGCAAAAGAGGGCAGCAAAGGATAAACGTGAGCATCTCCAGTACTGCCAAGACGACAGAGCAGGGAAGTTCAGAGAGTTCTTACTAAGGCCAGAAAAGGGACTCTAGGGCAGAAGTCTGGGATGAGCCCGGCCAGCTGGCTTGTTGCTTACACGTTGAGGCGGAGAAGGGGTGCCCCGGATGGAGCGCCACGCTCGCGTACCAACCCGCCTGCGAGACGGGTGGCAGCACAACCCCCTCTCGCAAGGCTCTTGGGAGGGAAAAGGCGTGAAAGACAAAGGCGCCTGGGCCATCGGCCACGAGGAGCGCGTGGACCGAGCTGCCGAGTGAGAAACAACTTCAAACCTACGGCGGGCGTTGTCCAGTGGGTACCACAGCATCGCGTACCGCTCCTGCCTTACCGATTCCAATAAGACAGAGCGCTAAACCTTCAAAATTCAGAGAAGGGGAAGCAGGCAAGGCTCAAACATTCCTCTCTCCTAATTAACGTCCTAGCTCTCCCATCTCTCCAGCAAACAGAACAATAGTCTTTCCCATCCCTCCCTATTTGATTTGCATTTCACTTTCCCATTCTGCTCATGCCAGTTGTGTTTATTGGCTCAAACTATGCACAAGCTCCTGAAAATTGTCTTTACAGCAACTTTTATTAGGAAATGAGGCATGAATGCTGAACGACAAACCCCAATCAAGCTTGAAAAAACCTTTAAGTGATCTCGTTGAATTGATTTTCACAACAGGATGCGAGCGGTTTTGACAGGAGATGTTTTCTCATTAACTTAACATTAATACAGATCACTGCACTGTCATTGCCATCTCCCTTTTGAACAACGCAAGAGCGAGGAGAGGCTAAGGAGACTCGAATACATTGGGCGTCCTGGATTTGCCGTAAGAAGTCAAAATGACCAACAAGAAACACCCCCCAAATACTCTTATCCCAGTTATAATCTGCAGGTCCCACGGGGCGTTGTGGGCGCTCAGCCACAGAGGAAGGACGCTGTGCATCACGAGGACGGACGCTGTCGTGGTACCTCCAAGTCCACGTGGAGCGGGGCTGTTCACTCGAAACCCTCAAGCAGCACAGATGGCTCGCTGCGACGGTCAGCTCAAGAGCTGAAACTGAGCTGCTTACGTTACCCACGCTTCCACACGCCTCCTCTTCCTCATCTGAGGGAAAGAGAAGATGAATGCACTCAAAACAAGTAAGCACTGAAGATGTCAGCAAGTACCTCTGATTCACAGCCAGGTTGGAGTCAGCACGAGGACTTCCACTATTCACAGAGGTTTGGGACCACAAAAACGTATGTTCTTCTCCTTCCTTCATTGATTCTCTGCTGTATTACAACGTCTCATCAGCCGGCCCCGCTCTTGGTGCGTGCCTCAAGACGCCTATGCTTCGGCAGCACATACCGTTGCGTGAGTAAGTTCCCTCCATAGTTTTCTTTTCTCCGGTGTGGGAATTCCTACACATTCAAAGGTTGATCGCAGCAGATGCCTTTAGCTGTAACCACGACGCAAGTGATAAAATATAGATGGCAACGGCAGCGCCTTCAAAAACATTCAGACTTTGCCCACTTTGCCGATCTAGAGTTTTTGATAGGTTTTTTTTTTCCCTCTCGCTTTTAAGCTGCATTTTGCCTGCTTTCGTGAGTAAAATATACATGTAATTCGTTAAAATAAAATTCCAGTGTGCAAGATCAACACGGAAATGACATGAAACTATGTTAAATGTTCATATACCCCACAGAGCTGGGTGGATTAGGAGAAGGCTAGCAAAAATAGAACGACACCAAAACACTCATGCAAACAGCTCCCAGGAGGAGCAAAGCAGGATAAGAAAGGCTAGGAAAATAAAACGAGGCATTCCTCACACGGATTTCAACACTGGGGGTTAAGCTGAGTTGAGTTCTCCCTTCCACCCTCATTCCTGTGCTGAGCAGGGAACTATATCGATTAATCTTAAACGAGGAAGTGAAATGCAAACAAGAAATGTGCTGTTTTGGGGACTGATCCAAACGCTGCTGAAACCGAGACTGCGTTTCTCATCTAAGCCCACAGGCTGTGGCGCGAGCTCTGGCTGGGCGCTCTCAAAGTACAGGATAGCAACTCTCACCTGCAGAGAGCACCCACATTGTGTCCTCGGCTCAGGACAGGCCACTCCAGAAGGATGCCACTGTACCTCCGAGCAGAATTTCCCTGCGTCTCCAAATAGTTCCTAGCCAGGATTGCATCTAAAAATGTCAAAGCACGCTTAAGGAACATTTTGCAGGGGAAAATGAAATATTATCTCCAGGTGGCTCAGCTTTTGGACGAAGGTTGCCCATGAGATGAGCAGACATGGCTGCAGAGATGTCGCGCTCTGATCTGCAACGCGAGTTTCACACCCGGACGCTCAGAGCGCGGCACAGACCCTTCCCAGGTACAAGAGCTGACCACCGCAGGAGATGATACGGGAACACGAACGCTGCTGGGGAAAGGCCGGGCCAAGAGCGGTTCGTGCTGGACGCCCGCATGCCATCATACCAGCTGCAAGGCACAGCTTGCAGACGTGCTATTCCTCCACCTCACTGCCCCCCAGTGCAGCCAGAGGCTTCCCTACCTCCCAGCCGCAAAGGAAAGTAAATATTTGAGGTGCCAGGAGGGATAAAGGAGCAGCAGAACGTGCCTGGAGGTGCTGTTCGACCCAGTAATGCACGTTTTGGACCACTGGGATGCGACATCAGCTCTCGGAGGTTAGGGGATTAGATTTGCTCCACAACCCCCAAATAATTAGAGTTTTTGTAGCTAGAGCCACGGCAATGGTAGAAGACAAAAGTGTGATTTTTGCAGCGGCCGGGGCTCAATGAGACTCTTGGCTGGCTTAAATGCAGCCCTGATGGACTTTTTCTGAGTTTCACCAGAGCACTCAGCCCTTTATCCAGTTATGCAAGCCTAAACCTGATGATTTTATCTGGAAACGCCCCATTTCAGCTGAGCCCAGAGAAAGCAGAGGCATTCACCCCTGGGCTTCCTTCCCTCCTGTTTACCACCCAGCACATTCCCTTGTGTGCCAGGGGTAGGGTTGCGACGCCGAAGGTGAAGGGGCGTTGCTGCTGGAGCGAGGGCGATGCGGGGAGCATGGGACTACTTCCCAAAGCCTCTGCACGCCCCTCCACGCCCCGCTCCCAACGCAAACCCTGCCATGGCAGATGGACCGGTGCCCCAGGAGGACAAACAGCACGGACACCGTGACAAGCACGAGGGCTGCTTCCTCCCAGCTCAGTCCTCTTCGGCACGCTGTTGCTTTACAAGCCTTTCCAGACTGACAGAGCCGAGCATCTCATGCTCCCCACAGAAGGAACGTTTTTCAAGCTCTTTGATCATTTCCAGCTCTCTTCTCTGAACCCTGTCCAGAAGGAGGTGAGCTTTCACAGAGGATGCTCCATATCATTATTTCAGATGAAGTTCTGTGCGCAGAATATTTCTCCTTTACATTTCTCTTGTATCTTAATGGGATCCCCCCCNCTAAATCAGATGCCAAGTAACGTGAAATAATGGCTGCATACATGAGAACACATCCAGCTCTTGAAGAGCCCAGTGTTTCAAGAGAAGTACCACCCGTGGTGCAAATCACCTCGGAGAGCCCAGCTTTGGGCCTGCCGAGGGGCTGATGGAGCTGGGCGAGAGCAGCTCTGGAGGCACATCGGCACAGTTAAATAGGACGGGGACCCTCAGCTCGACCTCTCCGCGCACCACGTGCCGCCTCTGCAGGACTGGTGCAGCCGAAGGCTGTGCCCGACACAACACCCGCAGGCTTTTTGCAAAGATAATTCACCAAGTTTTACTTCTTGCTGCTTTAAAGCATCCCGAGCTCGCCATCTGGGACTGCAATGGAAAGAAAAGGAATGGAGTTTGGCATTGCACTGGAAAGCTAAACACCTTCTCACCTCCCTGGTATGTTTTAAAACTACAGCCTCTGATTTGGTATTTCTATTTCTTCCGTTGGTAGCAAATAAAGCAAAAACTTCACTGATCTAGAGCAATAACACACAAAGCTCAGCCTCTAGCAATTTCCTCCAAATTCATTAATATGCCAGGGCAGCTGAAGGAGGCAGAAAGGGCTTTGAAGCAGGCTGATTGAGATTCCTAAACGATTTGATCACGAAACAAAATGAAAATACAATCTTAGTGGAAAAAATGCCCTTATTACCAGAGGATCTTTTCTGAATGCATTATTTTAAGAAAAAAATTAAAAAGCTATTTTTCCTTTCGAGCATGGTAGACCCTGCAATTTTGCCTTAGTTAAAAATAAAGCACACGTCCACGCTGCTTCTGACGAACGAGCTGGACTAGTAATGGTTTTAGCGAAGTCGTTTTGTAGATGCGTATGCACATATTTACAAAGTGACTAAGAAGGATGTGCTGGCAGAAGCTATGAAGGTGAGACGAAGCTGTGCCTGCTCGCACCCGCCAAGGGCCCCATCCCACCCCACCGAAAGCCCGAGGAGAAGGGGGAGAGATGGGCATTGCCGGGCAGCGCCCACTGCTCGCAGCAAACAGCCGGATGCTTCAAAACCTTTAGGGAAGCGAGTCCCAACGGGCGCGCGCTAGGGATGCTCGGAGAGCAGCGGGCAGCTGCCGCGGCTTCCCCCGGGGCTGGGGGACCCCGCTGCCCGCCCCGGGGCAGCTCCTTCTCCAGGGCCGCCCCACGGGAGCGGGTCTCCCACCTCAGCCAGGTGCTGCTCCGGGGGGCCAGCCTGGCTCCTTTCCAGAGGTGATGTCCCCTGCCCCGTGGAACTGGATGGAAAAATCCCACCCCACGCAGCCAGGGGAAAAACCCAGGAGAAAACCCCTCCTGCGGGGAAACGTCGGAGCGTGTCACAGCCATCAGAAACGCCGAAGCAAAGCGTTTCAGTCTTTCCGAAATTAATTCTGCTTTTGGGGAGGAAGAGACTTTCCATTTGGCAAATGGGCGCGATGCTTTGACTTCTCGTTCCAAAAGAAAACCACCACCACCAAAAAAAAAACAACATTAAAAAAAAAAAGAAAACGGTATTTCCCATCAGCTGGCAACCCCATTTTTCGCTCTGCTCCTCTCCAAGCCCTCAACTCTCTCGGCCCGGATGGAGACACCACCTTCAGCCTTGAAGCTCCACGCTCCGAGCAGCCCTTGCAGCACGGGGACCCACCGTCACGCCTGGCCGGCGATGCTCCACCTTCCCCCCCCCCCCCCCAAATAATATTTCGGGGCACTCTCTCACCCGGGCTGCCCCAAAGCCCCTGCCTTCCTCGGCCACTGCCCGTCCGGCGGCGAGGGCTCACAACGAACAGAATGCTGTTATTAAAGGGAGCCGCAGCACAGAGAGCCTGCTTAAAATTAATACAAAATTATAACCCTCCCGAGGGAGGATCAAATTTATTAAATTAGCCAGTTACTGTATGAACAAGGGGCACAAGGGTGGCGTGTTTTATTGTTGTTGTTGTTGTTTCTTGGTTTGTTTTCAAATCCTCGAAAGAAGCTGGGAAATCTAAGGAAACATGCTCAAGATATTTTTAAGAAGCTTTCTGCCCTATTAGAAGAAATACATCTGGACTGCCAGATTGCAGCCTACTGCGAATTAAATGATGGGTAAAGATCTCAGTAATGGAAGCAAAAATAGATGTTGAGGGGAACTATGCACGTCAAGGCCTGCCATAAGAATACATTTCATGATCTTAAAGAGAATTCCACACTTAATACTGAGATAGGGGCAGATTAAGGTACCCACATGATTAAAATAAGCAAATAGCTTATTTTTTTCCCTGTAGTTCTTTGTCCTTCGGCAGCGTGCCTCTACCCATCGCGAGTGGACCCGCGCCCGGGCCAGTGCCTGCGGATTTCCCCGGGGCAAATCACAGCACCGAGGGTCCATCAAAACCACCCTGGGACCAGGGTCTTCTACGAAGGGCTTTTGGCGAAGCTCCTGGCACCGATAAGGTAATTGATATTAGTTACTCTCGCAATACTATCGCTTATTGTTATACGCCAATACCTTCGTCATGACACAATCGCCGAGTGTTGCTCTAAGGCTAAATTTATGGGCCAAAGCAAAGTCACTTGAAATCAGCAGGAAACCCTGAGAAACGTATGCACCGCGAAACATTAACTCTATTTTATTAGCGGCTTACATTTTTACTGCTGTGATGCTTGGCATTTTTGCATCAGCTTAATATTTTAAGAAATCCCCACCACCAGTAGTAAAGGACTCATTTTTCTTCCTCCTCCTCCCTCGCTGCGACAATAAAAATGATGAGTGTAGACAAAGTCCAAAGCAAGGATCCCAACGCCAGGCCTGGCTCAGAGCTGCAAAAACACCCAATAATTGATTTTTAGCCTCTGCAATAACTGATCCCATACGTGCCACTGTCAACCGCGGCGCCTCAGTCAGCCCGACGCATCCGAGCGCCGGGGCTGGAGCGAGCGGGCTGCAAGCTTTGCAAGTGGGCGCCGGCTTTATACGCTTGCCAGTTTATCCACTGGGATCTCGACTGCTGCCCTCGGTTCTGCTCGCACGCCCGTCGCTTTTCTCCTTCGCTCTCCGAACCGTACGCTCCACAGGCACGGAACTGTCCCCTACAGACTCCAGCAACACTTAAGCGCGGTATTGTAGTATAAACGATCGCGCTGCTGCATCTCCCTGTACATCTGCCTTTGGGCGCCTCCTCCCCGTCCCTCCCGGGGCCTTTTGTAGAGGGACAGCTCCTTTATTGCACTTAACGCGTCTTTTTTCTGGGCCAGGCACGCATCTAGGTCTGGAGGCGGTAAAAAGACATTCTGGCATGATGCTCCTGTAGCTCCAGGCTTTTTCTTGGAGAATTTAAGGAAAAAAAAACCAAAACACCGAACATCTCATTTAGCCTTCACTCGGGTTCTTCTCCCCCATTTAAATGCCAGCTGTCAGACTGACGTACAAGGGGAATAATGCAAAGTTGAACTAGAGCTGGGTTTTGCTGCTCCAAAAGCAGTTGCCATGAAAAGAGAAGATCCTTTCACCCGGGTCAGCCCTTCGCGAGTCCAGGCAGCCAGCTGAGATGGTTTCTTAAGGGGATCCAAGGGATCACATGGATCTAGAGGCTGCCAAACCAAATATTGCTCTAAACCCCACACTGCTTCGCTAGACCTAAAGCGCAGGCATCTCTCTGCAAACCAGTTCTCACACCACGGTATCTCCTGCATCGCGTGCTAAATGCGTGTAGGTCAGGACACCAAAGCGAACACGTCCAACATTCAATAATTCCGCAGAGTACCTCAAACTATTCGGTGTCCTTGTGAAAGTGCCAGCTGCCTGAGCCCCAGAACTGCAAGAGAGATGTCCTGAAACCCAGCCAAGCCCGTGCGTTAGTCAGCCTCTGGGAAGTCAGTGCATCCACTTCCCATCTTGCTGGGAGGTGGCCTTTAAAAAGCCGTTTTGGTAACAAAGTGGGATGCTAATAGCTTTGCCAGTTCCGAGCTGAGCCCTCACTGCACTTCTCCATCACGTCCTATCTCCTACAGCTCCAGGGGCAGCAACTGGGCTCGTCTCTGACCCTTCCACCCTCCCAAAAGACACTGATGTTTGCCAAACCTACAAAGTGGCCAAAGAAAAAAAGTGAAAAGCCTGAAGCTTTCCAGTGAGTAGTCCTGTAATGAACATGATTCATAACAAAAATACCAGAAGAAAGTAGCAGATTTGCTTGTTTCTCCCCCGCATTACTGGCAGATTTTGTAACATTATGTGCTTTTGGGCTTAGGTCCAGATTAACCATGTTTAAGTGTAGGAAAATATAGGTTCATCTCAAGATGTGTGGATGGGCAAAGGAGCAAGCCAGGTCCCCAGTCGGGGAGGAACTGTGCCGTGAGATGCATCTACCGACTCATGCCGTGGGACCCTGCCCAGGCGTCGCAGCTGGGGGTGCTTGGGTGCCCCCAGGAAGGGCTTCGGGCTACAGCTCCCTCCGTCCCATAGCGTCAGCCCAAGGTGGCGCCCGGGCAGCTCCTTTTTGGGGTTAGGGATCGTCAGTTTAACCCAGCTCTGGGAGCATCACCTGCTGACATTCAGCGTCTTGCTGGAAAAAGGCTCAACGCTTTAAAGGGATTCACTCACTGCGGTCGCAGTGGGGTGAGTCACAGAATGGTCGGGGCTGGAAGGGACCTCAAGAGATCATCTTGTCCAACCCCCGAGGAGTCTTGCGTTTAACGTGGAGGTGCAGGGATGGAAGTTGGGTGTTGCAACCAGGAAAGAAAGCCCCGAGGAAACAAACCAGCTCCCTCGTACAGCCTCTAGTAAACCAGAAACAATACAAACGTGTTTGTTTTGTCCCGCTTACAGGCTGTAAAAGCTGCTTGAGCAGAAATGCAGCTGTCAGGCACTTTTGCTGGAGCACAGCTCTAGCACTGTCAGCCCCAGGAGTTCAAAAATCATGAGCTAGCTCCAAAGAAAATAGAAGAAACTCAGAAACCAGGCAAATAATAATAAGAAAAATAATAAATCCTGGGCTCTTTTCATTTTCCTTCCCATTTTTGACTCCGGATCTTTTCAAGCTTTCCTCTACAGCTACGAAGCCTGGAGGCTTTCATTTGTTAAAAACACAGTTGTGTGTAATAACATGGCTCAAAAGCCAGGGCTTTCAAAGACAAAAACACGCCCAACTTTGTCAAGGCACTTGCTAAAGCTGCAAAAGCTCGGACCGCAGCGTTCCCGAAAGCACTTCGGCACGGGAGCGGTTGTGTGCGTGTATTTAGGCGCGGGTTATTTTTAACAGGGTTAGCACAAAGGTTTGCAGGGGTTTGGTTAAGCCCACTCCCCTGAAACGGCACCGCTAACGTCAGCGACGCTACTGCAGGCGTCTCCACGGGGCACTACGATATGTCCTTGTGTCCCCCCGTACCACAGCAGTGACGGCGGGGTCTCGTGGACCGTGCGTCAGGCAGGGACCCGGCAAACGCGGGGTCAGCTCTTGCCTCCTGGCTTGCTCTGGGAACAAGCCGCTTAACCCCCGGCAGGGTCTCGGTTTCCACACCTGCAGCACCAAAAGGAAACCCGAGCCTTTGGAGCACAGTGCTACCGGCACATCTCCGCGCCTCTTGGTCACCGCAGGCGCGAGAAAATCAGGTGGAAGGAATGCGAAAATGAGCAATGGCCCCGCAAGCGCCTTTTGTGACGCAGCTCCTTGGCGTCGCGCCCGCCTGCGCCCGGACCAAGCGGAGCACGGGGAGGGGGGTGAGGTGGTGCTGGTGGGCCGTGCTGGGACCCTCCGCCATGTCCGTCGCTGGCATGGCGCCGAGGAAGGCCGGGCTCTTCTCTGCCTCCGCTGTTGCTCTTGGCTCTGAAGCCTCACCTTTCCTCTAAGCAACACCTGCTTCCCAGTAACGTGCAAATATCTTGGCACGTGCCTTCCCGACAGCGTGTCGGAGCAGATATTCATCAGCGCAGAGGGCTGCTCTCCTGGTAGCCACTGAAAGCCTTCTGCACCATTTGGCACTCATATTCCACAGCTGCGCTCTCAGCAGCAGCTTTCCACCCAGGTTTCATCCGACTGCATTACTCTTGGACCAGGTTACATCTTTCCAGCTCAGGCTTAATGCCATTAAAAGAGCCTTAATGACTTGGGGAGGCAGCAGAGTTGCAAACGACGGCAGGACTTTGCAGAGCAAAGTGCAGGAAGGTAAAAGCTCCAGCAGCTGCTCGCCTCGTGTCCCCTGGCACCCATGCCGTCTGAGCTGTTGAGCTGAAAGGTTTCCAGAGCAGTGATACTCCCAGAGCCCTTCGCCCTGCCATGGAGTTCAGGAGGCAGGATACAAACCATCCCGCACGTCTCCGAGACACCCAAGTCCTTAGAGACAATAAGTGACACTACCTCTACAAAAGCATCGCTCTTGTGTGTCACCATCTTCCTCACCCTTGCTTCAGGTGTCTTTTCCAGGGCCGGGTTAGGGCATAGCCCATGCCTTTCCATTGTGCCACCAACCTCTGAAAGGTCCAGGCTGGAGAATCAGAGGTCTCCCTCTTCCCTACTTCACGCAAAGTCCAACCTGTAGCAGTTCACTCATAAACCTACGCGCTCCACGAACAACTGTTAGTCAAAAAGGGGGACGTGGCTGCAGCCCCCAGCACTGGAAGACGCCTCGTGCATTGAGAGCCGGATGCCATGGTGGAGCTGGGACGAAGTTTGCTGCCTGCTGCTCCCACCTCGCAGCGCTGGAGCGAGAGACCCTTATGGGACACCCCCGTCTCCGCACAGATCCCGAACAATAACAGCACCCTGAGGTTTTGGGGCGGGTGCCAGGCCAGGAGCGCCCCAGCCACAGCTGGGACCTCGCGGGCATTGCTGCTTCCCCCCCCCCACCACCACCACGCGTACCCACTCCAGCCACAGCGTCGGCTGGAGTAAACTCCTTGCCTTATGGCAGCTCTTGAAAAATCCTCATCTGAGGCGGACGCACGGCTTTGCTTTACTCGGACCTGGACGCTTTTAGGTTGGGCTAACTCAGCACCTCCTCGGGCAGCCCTGCTCTGCATCGCACCAGCTCCTCCTGCTGAAGGCAGCGTGGGCGAACCGTGTGCCCCGAGCACAGGGAAGGCGGCCCGTGCAGCGGAGGAGCTCCTGGGCACTGGGGGAAATGATTTATTAAGCTGCCCCGGGCAAATCCGAGAGACCCTGTGTCACAGCCAGGGCACAGAGGCTTTTTCCCACATTAAAACAGCAAGTCGGGAGCAGATCCTAGTGACGCTGCGAAATTCAAGTCATGAACCGCTTCGTTACTTTTTTAATTCCTGTGAACGTTTTTTGCCCTTCTGGTTTTGCAAACGCTCAGCCCCCCCTCTCCTTCGAGTCCATGCATTTGTGCTATAATCTTTTTAACCCCTTGGAGGGCAGCAGTTTGCCAAGCAAGGGGATCTGTCTTGAATCTGGAGAAACCACACGATACCCCTCCGACAAGCGAAAGATCAAAGGCTAGATTTATCCCCAGCCTCTCAGATATTCAGCAGGTACCGCGCCGCGTGCCGAACGCGGGAGGAGATGGGTTTACAAGGGAAAGAACAAGATCTGGCCAACAAAATTAATGCATCACTCAACTCCAATGAAGTTTCATGGCAGAAGCGGACGCGTCAGAGACCACGGGCGGTGCTCGCTGGCTAGATATCATGATGGAGACGGAACAGAGAAAGCCTTACATCTGCCGGGAGGCACGACATGAGAAAACAACCGCAACATAAAAGACTTCGTGAAGCAGA
The DNA here is from genome assembly GCA_013400875.1 of Anhinga rufa. Lineage (NCBI taxonomy): Eukaryota > Metazoa > Chordata > Aves > Suliformes > Anhingidae > Anhinga > Anhinga rufa. The sequence continues at coordinate 23,451 of VZTV01107600.1, forward strand.
TGACATTTGGGCCAAAATAAGTTTAAGATGAGGCGCTCCTTGGGCTTTTTTATCTGCTACTAAATGTTTTGTCGTTGGATGATTTCTGGCTCTGTTCCCCATTATTGTCTAGTTGCCGTGTTTTCAGTTAAGGGGATTCGCCTGTGAGCAGCCACAGAGAAGGGAACGGTGCACCAGTACGACTGCAAATGTCTCTCGACCTCAGCACAGGCCAAAGGCTTGGAGCTACAAAAAAGTGATTTTAAAGAAAAAAATAATAATCTGTTTTCTTACGGATGCAAGCTACCTAATTTTTTCTTTGTGTTGCCTCCTCTCCCTCTCTTTCCTTTGAACGTTTCCCTTCTTGGTCATGAAAAGGCAGGGGAAATAATACTAAACCGAGAAGGTTTTGGTTTCAAATCCAAAGTTTTCTAGCAACCACTCAGGTGAAAAAGAAACAGGTTTGAGGTGCTAGACTTGAGTCACTCATAGTTTTGTCTTTACACTTTTCAAATTAATTTAATTTTTTTTTTT
>VZTV01107601.1:1735-14154 GCA_013400875.1 Anhinga rufa
AACAACAACAAAAAGAAACAACCAAAAAACCCAAACCACACACCCCCCCCAAAAAAGAGAGAGAATTCTCAAAATGGACTGAAATATTTGCAAGCTTGTTTTGTAGGCCAGCATTGGTAGAGAAAAAACAATCTCCAAATCTCCAAAAATACCCTACTTCCTCATGACCTGTTACATACCCAGAAAGATATGTTAAATAAACAATGAACTCTCTGCATGTTTCAATTAAAAAATGGTTTTCATAGTTACTTTCACAGAACTAGGAAAGGAAAGAGAGAAGCTTTTCATAATCAGAAGAACACAAGGGAACACAGAGAGCAAACTCATTTCCACTGTGGTTGTTTTTATGCTCAACCACTGAAAACTCTTAACCAAAAATATAAAAAAACAAGATTATTGACCTCCATCTCAATGCAGAACATTTTTGCTAATGCTTTTAGGGTTTTTTTTCCCCCATTCTTTTCTTCTTACAATAAAAAAAAAAAATTAGACATCTAAAACCAGATGTGCTTTGTGCAGAACAACACAATAATTAATGGCTCATTCAAAGAGGTTTCTCTCCAAGAGTAGGAAGTGGCAGAAGCAAGAAAGCCACTGCCAGAGCAAGGGGACAAAGTAATTGTTCTGCTAAACTACAGAGATTGTACAATCACTGACCCCCAACTTCCATGTACACTCACCACTAGCAAATTAGATTAAGAAGGGAATTCCGAAAAGATAACATCCTAGTGTGAGCTCCAGCACAGAGCGGATTCACCTTCCCCTATACATTCACCTTAATGTGGCTTGCAGAGTAGGCACAAAGAGTTGAGAAGAAATTCTCCCCCAAGCAAAGCAATAAGGAAAAACATGATCTGTATGCTGCAACCCCCTCAGTGAATTCAGTTAGTAGTAACTAGGTAGTAACATGGGAAAGGAAAATGTGTCTGAGCACATCCAGATTGAAAGGAAGCACCAAAATATCATATTGTAACTCTCCTTTTATGCCACATTCCCTCTGCCCTTCATAACACTTTAGTGTATGTAATCTTATGATTAGATGTAAGTCTGTGCTGGGGAAGCTCCTCTTGGTTACAAATTGAAGCAGGCATACCACAATGAGACCCCGACTGGGACTCAGTACTCCTCAAAATGTAACAGTGAATAACTGCTAATTACTGGTAGCTCATCATTACACATGACAGATTCATACTTATTCTAGGATAGGCAGAGAAGGAAAAAGAAATTTCTTAAGTTATTTTCATTTAGTTTCTTTAGTAGCTTTTTCCTCTGAGGAAAAAAAAAAGTCAATACCCTGAATGTCCTCTGGCTTAAAGATCAAATCAAAAGTTAACAGATGTGCATCAGTATGTGTGACAGCAAAATCAGATATTCAATGACCAGAATTCTCCTCAGATGTCAGAATAGCTTTAAAGATCCTACTTAGAATATTCATAGGATCTGAGGTGAAAGTATTTTTTCCACCGAGATTAATATCTATTATTATTCATTTGAAAGATATCAGGACACATCCATAGTTCAGGATCTTAGAAGTGATTTCAGTATGAAGAATGCTTCATTGCTTATTTTGAGTTTAAATAAATAACTAGAACTGCATGCTAACATTCAATAAAAGAAACTGAATTCTGCCAGGAGAACATACCCAGGCAATGCTATTTACATTGTTAGGTACTGAAGATCAGGAACAGATATAGCCAACCTATCTCCACAAGATTGGGAAAACCCCAAACATCCCTAGTAGATAACTCTGAGCCAGAGCCTATTTCAGGATCAATTAGCATGACATGACTGATCTTTGGTGGCATTTCTATTGCAGGTTTTGCCACCCCACAACTAACACATACCATTTATAACCTGGCGAGCAATACCTCTGCAGGTGATCTCAGTTATTTTCAAAGTATTCTCTTCTATCATTGCTGGGGAACAACCTAGCTAGGCTTGAAGAGGAATTCGTCTCTCTTTGAGGGGCCACCAATAACATTTCTCTACTGGCAGTATTTCAAACAGAAATTACTGCTTCCCTCTAAGGCCCTGCAGCTCTTTGGAGAAGAGAAGGCTACTCTAAAGTACTGTAATGCAGAAGCATGCAGTGTTCTGTCTGAAAAATCAAGCCAGAGTGAGGGCTCTTGTGGAATCTCACAAAAACAGGATGACATACTCCTATTCCTACACATTTTCCATCTTATCTTCACACAGCACAACCAACGTATGGTTGTTTCCTCTAATTTCAAAGGATTTTGCCATGTAATACTGGAATTTGGGAGCTGCTGCAAGATACTTTTTCTTTCCCGCAAACCATGGAAAGAAGCTGACAGTGGATGTCTTTATTCATCTTCATTTGCTACTAACATGACCTTGCGCTTTAAACAACTTAGTTTATTAACTTAGTTTTAGCCTTTCTGCAATGGTGGAAGATAGCATCATAGATTTGTTGGGTAGCAAATATCTCTTGGACTGACCCATGAACGCTCATAGCTCATATCCTTTCAGTTTTCCTCTGGCCTTTCCTTGATTTTCAGCATGAGTTTACAAAGATTATTTCTAACTGGACAGGTGTTAGCAAGTCTCCGCAATGGTTACCTTTCCAATGACTGCTGTACTGACCTACTGCAATTTTGATTCCTTTTTGTCCTTATCTGGTTTTGGAAAATCGTTTTAAAAACCAAACAAAACAGGCTTTTTTTGGTGTGCCTTTTTTGGCAGATGATGACTGAGTGTCTCTCTTTTTCAACTGCCTTAAGGAAGGCAAAGGGGATCCCTTTTTCTCTAATGGTTTTTCTCATATTAATGGAAGGAACTCGAGCTCTCTGAAGCCTATCCTCTCATGAATGCATTCCCTGCTTACACACACTCATGATTCTTTGCATATAAAACATTTATATAAGCAGGTTAGATTTTTAAGCTTGCTACAAAGAAGACAAGAGCTCCTAACTGGAGCTAATCTTCAGCTCTGACCCAATGGGTCAAAGAGTATCCCAGAGGCCTATGCTCACATTTTATCATCCTGCTCAATGCTGCTGTCATGGCAATTGACCACTGCAAACAGGAAAATCCTGAAAGTCATTAGATGTTATAATTTAGACATACAAGGATCTTGTTGCTGTGGGAAAATGCAGCACTAGACTAAAATAACATACAACAAATATCCTCAAGCGTAGAAGTCACATTACAAGACACCAACTGCAAATTTTCATATGATCTTTCACAAAAAAGGAGTTTGAAAAAACAAAACCACACACACACACAAAATGGTGCCCGTTTGGAATCTATTTTGGTAAACGTGGGCAGTCGATGTAAAAATCGATGATGTTAAAGTTGACTTGAGTTATAATGTAATATTTATTATTACTGATACAAGTAAAGAGGGAAAACATTGTCAGACTGAAGGCAGAGAATTATAATTATTTATTTCTAATGAGATATCATGGATATAGTATAGTAACCTAGTATACTAACCTCTTTACCATCTTCTGTGGATCAGATTTGAGCTCACTGCTGTAGTACATGCCCTATCTTCAAAAATAAGGATATTTTGGTGCATCTGTAAAATTTTTGTCATTTGCAACACTGAAGCCCAACCCCCTCCTCCCTCCATCCCTCTCCCTTCCTGCCTCACAGACTGACCAGGATGAAAAAAAAGGAGACTGTGTGTAACATAGCTGTTATTTAATATACAGAGTTCACCAGCATCCTCAAGAGCCTGCCTGTGAAGAAGGATTGACCACTGCAGACAGACTCCATTTCTCCCTACCAAGATCCACCAGCACATCCATAACACCATGACTATTTGGTATTCAATAATACTAAGAGCTACTAACAAACGTAGAGAAAAAGCCCAATGAATGATGGTATCACAAAGATATTGACCATCAGGGACGTTAACTTGTAACTAACTAATGCTGATGCACACATTGAGCAGCATGGTCTGTATACTTTTCAGTCACTGGAAGATGGTTTGAGCTACTTTAAAACTGTTCACCATGATTTGGTAAGAGGAAGACACACTTGTATATGCTTTAAAATTTGACACCAGCATCGAGATGTATTCAATTAAGGTGTCATGTCTCATCTCAAGTGAAAAAAAAGAAATGAAGTAGTACAATAGCATTTAACAGCTGATAATAGTGTTTCTGCCTGATTTGCTCTAATTACACAGACTGAACAGGCTCAGTGTTACAGGCAACCATTAATTACCTATTCTATACCCCAAGTGTATATTTTTCTTCAGAGTTTTAAAGCTAAGTTCCAAATTCTTTCAATAAAATAACTGCACATAGAAGTTTAAGTAATCCAGTAACTCTCCTTCCACACCCAAAAACTTTACCTTTTACTTCATTTAGTGCAGACATTTAATTTCACTGCTAGCATACTTAAAAGTAACTAAACTACTGCTAAGAATAACTCAAGTGAAATACCGAATTCATATCAGAGCATTTGGCAACTATGCATTTTAAACTATATTCTAAGTTGTTTCATACTGCTGCTTTTCACATTGAGTAGTAGACATTTTTGCTTTTATTAAATTGTTCAAGGGCAGAAAGCATCATGACAAGAATTTAATCTTAGCAAGTTTACCTCATCACATTTTGTAGTCCCCGTGAAAATCATATGTAACATAGTTAACACTATTCATCCTTTTTTTTTAAATTTCCGTCCACCTCTCTATAATTTTGAAAAAGAATTGAAATTAATGCAAATGCTGAGCTGTTTCTTACTACCTATTTGTGATAACCACATATCTCTAGAGCGCAACATAACTACTTTTCTCTGAAAGTGATTTTGGCAGGAGTAGCAGGCTTGTGGATTGGCCTTAAGAAAATATGAATTCCTATTACATTTATGGAGCTCTGATGAATACAAAGCTAAAGCTACTTAAAACAAGAATATGCAAACACAATCCTTTAAAGGGAAGGAACATCTTTGAAGTCTTTTACTCAACAGAGTACTTGTGATAGAGGACCATGAATAATTATTGTTAGACAGCAGGAATAATGCTACATAAAACAGTTCTGAAAGCCTTCTTACAAAAATGTACACATTCATTTACTAAGAGCAAAGAGCTAACTGTAAAAGCAAATAAAGAACAACCCTGTTATGGAGAATTTAGCTTTGAAATAATGTCGTTATTTAGCATAAGATCTTCTCTTACTTATACAGGTGTTTTGGAAACTAAATCCCTGATCTCTGAGAAAAGTGCAAGCTACACACAGTCCCTTAAAGTAAATGGCTGAGGCCACATACCCATGTGCTCCACAATGCCCTATTTGAGTCTATTTCTCCAACATGAATTGTCTTTCAAAACAGACATTGTGACATGCCAAGATTTAAAGTATTCACAATCCATCAACATTATAACCTGAAGATAAAAAGCATATCTGATCACTCTTAAAAAAAACACACACTGTGATGTTACTAGAATGACAACTAAATGTGAAATTATGATAATGTTACAAACAAGAAGATAAAGACCTCATGGCAAATTTGGCCTAACAATAACCCCAGTGTAAAGATACTGAGACAAGGAGTCTACACTGAAAATTGCAATTAAACATGTTGTATTTATAGAAATGCCAGGTTTCACTGCAATTCTGATAAAGGCATGTTCCAACTACAACAGTTCAGGAGCCCTCCTGAAGCTATTTTTTTTTAAAATCCACAATGTGAGTTTTATATTTTCTGTCTCTTCTTGTTGTTCCAGTTATTACATGCTGTAGCCATTTCATGTTGTGGGTGATTGAAATAGGTGAAATAAGAGAGAAACAGTGAGTCAAGCAACAGGAACTACTAACCATTTAACTCTGGGGAAGTACACCTTTTTCAGCCTTTCAATCAAGGGTTTAAAGGTAGGTTGCAAGGTTTCCATCAGATAACCGATAATTCAGATTTAGTTTGATATTCTGAATCTTCAGTCATCATCATTGTCAAAACAACTCCACACCAAGAGAAGTAACACAAAGAAAATTAAATAGGGATGATCTTACCAAAACTTGTTTCCTCCTGTGAGAGTAAAGAACCCCTTGATGGCTCCTCCTCTTTCCTTATAGGAGATGAAAGCACCTTGGAGATTTCTATGCTTCCTACAACACTTGATTTTGCTGCGGGAATAAATACTTTTCCCCTCATTAATGCAAAACAGACATTAGACTTAGCAACTTTTGCTGAAGGATTTTGTTTCTACCCTAGCAATTCACTGTCTTTACAAGTGTGCTCAAGCAAACAACATGGCGCTGTGCATTGCTGCCACATGTTCCAGTACTACTCATACCCTCCCAAATTTGGCCTCTTTTCAGCCTGAAGTCTGAGCAACCCAGCATTTCTCAGCCACACTATGGTTTTAATGCACTGCATATTCTTGTAGATTAATTGAAATAATTGAAAAGGGAAGGAAATACTTTACTCAAGATTCTCTTCACAAATCATACTCATGTTTATATAAAAGGTCATAGTCCAATTCTCTAGGGTCTTAAGTACTTCCAAAGTCTGTTCTTTTGCTTTCTTCCCTTATCTCACTAGTATCATTCATCTTTAAAAATTAATTATTCTCCTCTCACTAGTTTTTTTTTCCTTAGTAACCTTCAGCAAATACAAAGTCACTCCATTCCATTACATATAATCAGCTAAGATTGCAGTCTCTTATCAAAAAGGGGTGAAACAGCATGTCACTGCTTCTACCTCAGTTACGTCACCTGACAGAAAATACACTCTGAAACTCATGCCTGTGACAGCAAAAGTCTTAATTTTATAATACAGACTTGCCTTTCTTTTGCAACAAAAGAGCAATGAAGCTGCACACTTGCGCAAAAACTCACAGAGATGCCTTTCTGAAGGCCCTCCTGGGTTTGGTAACCTTATGAATAGAGGTTTTCCATTTGATAAGACTGAAAACACAGTGTTCCCTTCCAAAGAGCCCGCTCTCTTCTGCCTAATTGCCAAGACATCTATGTACCTCTTACAAGCACATCTACTCAAACTAAATACCAAGGAAAAAGCTCTGACCCACGGGCGATAGAAGTTATCTGCCTCCCCAGGGACATACTTCCTACTATCCCTAACTGCTTATTCTTAGTAACACACAGTAACAAATTCCCATCAATCTTCTCGGGCAATGTAGCCTCCAGAGGCTCTCTGTGACTGTGTGCTTCCCTTAGCTCTACATCTGTGCTCCTATACAAATGTAACGCAAGAGCTTGGAGTCCTTTAAAGTCTCCCTCAGAGTAATACTTAACCAGTCAACTATATAGAGAAAGATCTGTTTATTGCTTGCAATGATTTACTACAAGAACTCCTTACAGAAACAGAATTCTTTTGACTGGACTGTTTAAAGAATTAAAAAATAATACGTCTTTTCCCAGTAGACTACTCTGCCAGCTATTGCTTATATTGTGCTAATTAATACCCAAAAATACACTCTTTGGTTTAATCTGTTTAAGGATATATATGCTTAGGGAGTCAAGGATTGATTCTCCAATTATATGTGGCATGTCTTCATTTATTTTAAGCTAATATAAATTTACAGTAGTTACCACAATCACTAGGCCCGATTCTCAACTTCTCTATACCCTGGATTCATAGAAATTACCTATGGGTAATAACGTCTTCATAGAATGGTTTAAGTTGGAAGGGACCTTTAGAGGCCATCTAGTCCAACCCCCCTGCAGTGAGCAGGGACAGCTTCAACTAGAACAGGTTGCTCAGAGCCCCGTCCAAACTGACCTTGGATGTTTCCAGGGATGGGGCATCGACCACCTCTCTGGGCAACCTGTGCCACTGTCTCACCACCCTCAATGTAAAACATTTCTTCCTTATATCCAGTCTAAACCTACCCTCCTTTAGTTTAAAACCATTACCCCTTGTCCTGTCACAACAGGCCTTGCTAAAGAGATTGTCCCCATAAGTACTTCAAGTACTTCCATCTTCCTTTAAGTACTGGAAGGCCACAATAAGGTCTCCTCACAGCCTTCTCTTCTCCAGGCTGAACAACCCCAACTCTCTCAGCCTGTCTTCATAGGAGAGGTGCTTCAGCCCCCTGATCATCTTTATGGCCCTCCTCTGGACCCACTCCAACAGGTCCATGTCCTGTCTGTGCTGGGGGCTCCAGAGCTGGACGCAGCACTGCAGGTGGGGTCTCACCAGAGCGGAGTAGAGGGGCAGAATCCCCTCCCTCGCCCTGCTGCCCACGCTGCTGGGGATGCAGCCCAGGATACGGTTGGCTTTCTGGGCTGCAAGCCCACATTGTTGGCTCAGGTCCAGCTTTTCACTCACCAATCTTATGCTATTGTCATGCTACAGTTTGTGTTTGTTGCTGGTGTATCTCTCAAAGCAATGCATATTGTCTGAAGGCATAAAGCAAGAGTCTACCATTCTCACTGCTTGCTGGCTTCTATGAAAACTGCAGTGTTCTCTTGTTTTAAAACAAGAGCCTCTTCCTTTATTCGGAGTTGAATTTTTCAGGGTCCAGCTCACAAGCATTGTTCTGCATGCCTCCATATTATTTAAAATGTCTTTTAATGTTGCTTTTAACTTTTTATGAAAAACTCACTGCTTTGCATCATTGTCTTTTAAAAAATAACACAAACTTGGATTGACTCTGATACCCCCAACACAATAATATTTCTCCAGCCCACAAATCTTTCTTTCTAGCTCTTACGTAGACATTGTCCAGTTCTTCATATCTTTTGAAGGTATTGACCCCAGAAATAGATGCAGTGTTCTAGTATTTGTTAACTATTCTAATCCCACTTGGAAATTATTTTGTATTTGCACAAAAAAAAAAGGAGTAATAGCCACGTAACCACTTGTACCCTACCTAACATACCATCTTCCATGAAGTTCACTGTAACAATCATGAGGCTTAATTGCTTACTATGTCAGGTAAGCCCTTCTGTATCAAAGTATCGATTCACGATTCAATCTGCCCTCTCACCCAATTTAAACATGGGAGGTTTATTCTTCCTTTTTGTCACATGAAAACTTCAGTTAAGCTGGATACAACTGTCTTTGGCATTGCAGAGTCCAGTTCTGTTGTATACGGCTAGAAGGTATAGTAATCATCTATCACCACAGACTTCACCTACATCCAAATAGCACCACTCTCTCCATTTTTCTAGCACAGTACAGTCCAGTAATCCCTGAAACGTCTGAGTGTGCTTTATAATAAAAAATAATATGACACATAAATGTAAAGTACATTAAAAATTACAACTAAAAATAGATTTCCGTCATTCCACTTGCTCAGAGGCAAAATGATACATTTGAGGCTCTAAAGAACAATACTGAAATATGCTTCCACACGTCAGATACTTAAAGCTTCAATCTGGTTAATATTAAACACACAGAATTTCAAAAAACCAAACTGTTCTTGAAATTCAGATTGAAATATGATCCTTAATTTTTCCTGTGTTACTATTTTCACTTGCCTTGCTTCATTCATTTAAGTATTGGATAAGTCTGAATTACAACCTGAGCACAGAGATGCAGTCTTGCCAGAAGGTCAGTGATGACCACATAAATTTTGAAACTATTTTGAAGGACTATTTAACATCATAGGATCAACAAGGACTATTTAAACTCCAAAGGTGCTCAATTTATGCAGTGAATCCTGTACAAATTTCTACCTGACTTTTCTAATAATGACAGTGATGAATAAAAGTGCAGATTGTTCATTAGTGCTTGTATCTGATTACATAGAGTTGTTATTTATGTAGGTCTTGTTTTGTTAATATTGTTCCTCAGACGAAAATCATTTGAAATTATGCAACTCTGTCACTGATGGCAAATTTTTACGTGGTACCCTGTCTGAGCTGCACATTGTGAGGGAACATTTTCATTGCTTGATTTGATAATGAAGCTGGTAAACCAGACAGCCAGAAGCTGGCAGTCACCATACACCAGCCATGTTCTTACATTCTTTTACAAAGCCTCCTCTCCTGGCCACAGAGGCAGCACATCAGCACTAGGCAGACAGTGGGCTGAATCTATATGGCCATTTTGATGCACTTATGAAATTAAGTGCATCAAATAATAATGGCATAAACTGGTCACATGTTACACAAGCAACCTACTTCTAATACTGGACCACTATGCTGACATGTGGAAATGTGAAATAGATAGGCATATGGAATTTTTTATTTTGTTTTTCAAGCCATAAATATTATTTCAAAAGAAAAAGCAAGCAAGAGAAAGCAAGTTATAACACGACAGCTGATCACAGTCACTTGTATAACTAAGATTAGGACACTGAAAGATGTGTCTCCTTTATATTTGTGGAGGAGGGTGTGTAGATAAATCATGTAACTGATGGGTATCCTTGTTTCAGAAGGCAGCTCTTCTGACAAGTCATGTTCATTTTTATCTAATCCAATTAAGAAAATATAATGCAATCTAGCTTACTACTTTTTCTGTATGAAGTACACATTTGAAAGATATTTCATAGCTGCGTACACAACAAACTTCAGGGAGAACAGTTCAGTGCTATGTATCACTGCCAGGAAAAGAGCAAGTCTAGACTCTACAAAATCTATATTCTTGTTCATCCAAGTGGGTCTTGTTTGCAGCATAATACTAAGAAACCACAAAACTTTGTTAGCATTAAATGGAATAGTGTCACCCCAACAGAAACCACAGCAATAGTACAGAGAGAAAACATTTGCCGCAGCAGATGCGATTTCTTTCAGTCTCTGGTAATAGCTAGCGTTTTTAATACAAAGGTATTAAAAATTAATTATGCTATCAGTCAGTTACATAAAAGTGTTACTGTATGTGATGAACCCAGCTCTAGACCTAAAGGAAGTAATGAAAACAAAAATGGTAACCTAATTACTTGATCTGAATTTTAACAGTGCCATAAGATGCAAGACATGCTTTTAACAAGAACAGACTTGTTCAAGACCAAGATTCTTCTTTGTGTTATAAATTACTTTTTAGAAGACTTTAGTGCATCATGCTACAGAATGAAAATTTAATATGTGCAGACATCCAATCTCAAAACGGTCCTCAAGACCGGATGAGACATTCACATAAAGACAAAAGTCCCATAAATTTACCAGCCATTGCCTGGTACCCTAGAGGCATAGCAGACTTCACAACTCAAACAACAGACAAATGGGCAACATTCAGCTTTAGCAATGGGCAGAGACTAAGAATAACAAAGAACATTGCATCTCTCAACAGCAGTAAAATCTGCCCAGCATCCCAATCTCTGGCTTTAAAAAACCCTGCTCATGACTGGGGCCCAGCACTGCTCCCGTTGAAGTCAACAGGGCTTCAATCGGAGAAGGCAGCACTTTTTACTTACATGATCAGTGAAAACAGTAATGGATAGATAGTATCACAATATATGACCTTATAAAAATCTTTAATAAAAACAAACTGCTTGACTAATAATTATTTTCAGAAAAAAAAAGAAAAAATTAGGAACTCTTAAGAAAAACTAATTTTGACAATCTATGTTATGAAGTTATTAATTTTTTTTTTCTGTTTAAAATGTAAAAAAAACCCCTGTTGATGTAATTCATGGCCTTTTCTCCTTAGTGTTTTCAAATCTACAGTTTGGGCCCAGTATGAAAATATTAGCAATATTTTACTCTGCCAAGTGATAGTATACAACTTCATGCCCAAAACGCACAGCTAAAGCCTTCCAAGCCAGTACAGATACTTGTACAGATCCCCTAACCCCAATCTTGTTTTTTTACTGCAAGATGCAGCTCAGCACATACCAACCCATCAAGATGGGCCATCCTCCAAATATGAGCATCTGTGGGAAGTTGTGGGGAGGCTGCACACTCCAGTTGTGTGGAGCCCTGGGTGTCTGATCTGCTCTGTCATTTAGCCTTCACACTGGCAAATCAAATAAAGATGCTATTTTGCTTCTTTTCAGAGCTGATTGGCATTTTAATTAGTCTACAGTTAGAAGTGTTAATCATGCTATAAAGGAAGGCGATAATTCACAGCTAGTAAAATTTCTAGCAATGGTTTTACAAGCATCAATATACCATTTACCTCATTTATTTAAAAAAAAAACCAAAACAAAACCAAAACCAAATGCACCCACAGGGGTATAAACTCTTTTCCAAAGAAAATCAGCTTCCAGGAATCCATTCCTAACAGCGGATTCTTCTTCCCTTCTATAAGATTATCTAAATCCCTAATGAGTTAATTCAAAGGACTCAAATATAGTAACTTTATTTACAATTTCATTTTGATATATTCATAAGGATATATGCATAATAGCACACACCCCTCCTTCCCCCTTGTCAATCTCGCCTCTGTGCCTAGTAAAATTATGGAGAAGATTATTCTGGGAGTTATTGAAAAACACCTGAAAGACAATGCAGTCATTGGTCCCAGCCAGCATGGATTCACGAGGGGAAAGTCCTGCCTAACAAATTTGATTTCCTTCTATGACAAGGTCACCCACCTAG
>VZTV01107604.1:0-44299 GCA_013400875.1 Anhinga rufa
TAGTGTCTAGGTGACTTTGTTTCAGAAGGTTCCTTTTAAAAGCTATGTGAACTATCACTGCTAATTGCTTTTTCTTGCCCTGCTCTGATGAGTAGGGCCAAATTCACAGGAGCTATTAGCTGATGCAGTTGGTTAGAATTTGCAGTGCCCTGCAGGTCCTGTATATTGAATTGTTCTCTAATACTCTTTATGGCTGGGGTGTGTATGGGTTTCATCCTAGAAGATGCATGTTGTGTGCATGCACATACAGTCTGTATATATAATGTTGTGATACCTATATCCTAAAAGGCATTGTAATTAAATACATGAGCACATTATAATTGAAATCTACATGCTATTCGTAAATATGGGAAAGATAAACTTGTTGAATTTTAAGAATTTCAATCTTTGGGAAATCTGCCTAACTTGTGATGTGTCTAGAGCCTCAAAATGAAAACCTCAAGTACACACATGTGTGCACACATGCACACGTTTTATGTGTCTCTGTGTGTGTGTATATATACTTCAAAAAAAGTACAAGTAAATATATCAGTAAATATATATTTATTTGTGTTTGTTTTGTTTTTTTTTTTGTTCTTGGTGAAAAGCAACAGCAAAAGGGAATAATTTTCATTTTTGGTTTTGGCCATATAGTAGTTCAGGAAACCTCAATTAGCCTTACTTTCTGCAGACTGTGACTGGAATAATTGGAGAGCTGAAGGACTACTGTGTTTTGGAGGAAGACTCTGCTGAGACTATGCAATGAAATTTTCTGCATAACCGTGAATCTGACCATATTTGGTCAGATTTTTCTCACAGGTGATGAAGTATCTTAGATCTGAACTCTCACTCTATGCTTGGTAAACCCTGACAGGTTTCCGTTTCATTTGCCAAGGAATAAGTGAACTAAGGATGTTCAAAATATTTTTCTGTTTACTTCTGGCTCATAACTTTATGAGCTCAGTAGTTTAGAATATATTCTTACGTGAAAAGCACTGTTTAAAATTGAGGTTGAATACATTAAGAACACTGAAGTATTTTTTCACTACATTCTAAGTTTTAAATATCATTATTTTCTATATGTTTTATAAGTAGACTTACACTTCCTAAGATTACCTGTCTATGTTTTAACTCATCGCACAAGTATTTATTCTAAAGATGTCTTTTTACAAAAAGGTTCATAAGAAACTTTACAGACTGACAAAAGGCGACATACTGCTTGGTGTCCACAGATGTTAATTCTGCAAACACTGACAAATGTGAGTTGTCCCATTTGAAGTATTTACTAATTAAGCATGACTTTAATCAGTTTTTATATTGTAGTAGGTAAATGACATCTCAGGTTTTTCAGGTTTAATTTTTACTGATCTGTTTGTCTAGTAAGTAATCTAAATAGTATCACTGCTGTAATTTAGTCTTTCAGGTGATACTATTGAGAGGTCTCAGCTATGCAAAAGGTATTGCACTGTGTTGTAGCAGTTGTGCTGCTTGGAACTCACGGCTTCTGTCACTGCATAAATTTTTCCTTCCTGATGAAGGTAACACACCTTCTGATTAATAATGTAAACATTATTTTGTTTGCTTAAAACAAGTTTGTTTTACTTTCTTACTAGAAAAATTCCTTCTGGTACTGTAGTCGTCACAGTGCCTGTTATAATTAGTTTACATTAAGAGAGTTTTTAGTGTGATGAGTCATTTCTAGGCATTTTAATTCAAATGATGCACAGAGTACTGGTTCAGAAAATACAGTGATGATTCTAGTCTTGTCTTGGATACAGAGGAGAAGAGAAAGTGCACAGAAGTTTGTAATTTAAAGAAAAATAAATGGAAGTATTTAAAAACAAAGTTTCTTTTAATATGGTGAATATATGCAATATGAAGCAAAGTTCTTTTGTGATCCAGTCAGCAAATGATATATGCTGATCTTTGCTTTTTGTGTAAAATAACCGTATTTCACATTGGATAATGCTAATAAGGGCCTATAACCGTACTTCCTTTCTCAGTCCTCTGTAGGAAATCTTGCCAGTTAAAATAATGTGGTTAGACATTTAACTACAAAATATTAGATGGACAAAAGCATATACAAGCCAAGAAAATTTGGCATCTTACAAGTTCTACCTTAATCAGTACTTTGCTGCCTGCATTGTAGTAATTCTTAATTTATGATCAGGAAGTGTTACCTACTTTAATTTGGGGTTTTGAGGATGTTTAAGTAAGTTATATGGGTTCAGTTGTAATAAATTTTATTCATGCTTTTTAGAAGTATTAGCTATTAAACTTTGTTCTTAGAAACTCCACAGTGGAAATACTGAGATGCTGTAGTACAGTTTTCCCTCTTTGGTCATTCTGATCTTTCAGTAACAAGACAATGTTTGTGAACAAAACCAGCTCAATATCTAAAATGGTATTCCTGATAGACATGACGAAAACAGAATATGGAAGAGGAAGTGTGCCAGAGCAATGTTATTCTCTAACTCGAGGGTTTACATTCTGTTTCTCTCTGTACGTTTTGGTGCCAGCTTGTTGCATGTTGCCTGATAATTTTCCATGAATGAAGAGTGTAGAAAGTTAGTGGAAAATATTTTAAGAAAGGTCAAGGTGGATGCATCTTGAACTTCAGCTGTTTTTGGAAGATAAAATAATGTCTCTGCAGTCTGACCGTCTGCTTTTAATTCAGAATTTCTATAGGTATGACAGGCTGGTTGGACTAAAAGTACTGAAAAGTGAAAATCTTGGGTGGAGGTGAATAGTTTAGAGAGACTGGGGGCAGGAGAGCCTGGAGCAATATGTGTGCAGCATTGTTGTAATATCTGGAGATAGGAGTGCCTGAAACTTCTCATTTACCAAATAATACTGTACATACAGGCTCTGAGAAAATTAACATGAAAAGTTTTCCAAGAGTCTGTTGCATTACAGAGATTGCAGTAGAAGTGGTATTGTGAAGACTGAATTGAGAATCCCATTTTAATTATTTCCTGAGAAATCTGCTAATTGATACCATTGAGATTTAATTTGTAGAAACAACTGCTGCTGCTAATGCCCCACATTTAACATTCTGAATATCTGCATTTTTAAAAGTCTGCTCCACTTGGAGTCTCATAGGTCAGTTAATACTTTGGGTTTGATTCTTGAATTTATAAATATATAAGATCTTGATTGTAAAAGTTGTATAATTATATATGAATATAACATATTGTTATAATATGATTGTAATATGGTTATACATTAGCTATTTTGTGAAGAAGAGGACAGGATATTTCTTTAGAGAGCTGGAATTACCTGTACTTCCAGCCGGAGGGTACAGTTGGGAGCTCAAGGAACAGAAGAGAACATCTCAGTTGTAGAGGATTAGGAAGCAAGGAAAATCCCTGCAGTGCTTATATGGCTTTCTTTAGTTTCTGGAATTTGGTTTGCCTAAGGGAAAGACCTGCAAAAAGCTGGTGACCTGGGCCACGTGTATTGCAATACTGCTTGCCTTTTTAAGGACATAAAATTTCTTGCTAGTCCAGTCCCTCATATGGTGGTTTCAGGTAGTAGTTGGTTTCCAAGCTCTATGATAATTTTCCTGTAATAGAACCAGAACTCTCATGAACCGTTTTTTCTTACTCAATGGCAACTGCATACAGTTCATTTTGTTGTGGGCATTTGACATTTTGCACACATCCTTCCCCTGTCTCCTTGCATGTCCTGGTCATTGTTGCTTCTGCATCCTCACTCTTGCTTCTTTACTTAACTGTTCCAACTGCAAGATAGCATAACACAAAGTTCAGATACAATCTAAAATCTCTAGCTGCCTTGAAAATGTTATGAGAAGAATTTGTGGAATACCTTGTTTATGAACTACACATGACGCTTGGATACTTTTATTAAGTGTAAGAAATCTTGAGCGATCTAGAATATAGTTGTCATTGATAAGAATATGTGCAGACTTAATCTACGTTAAGTGAGCACTGGTCAAAATACATTTTAAATTAACTTTGTGAAATTTCAGTGGGCAAATTGTGGTTAGCGGGTTGAGGGAGGGGATTCTGCCCCTCCACTCCACTCTGGTGAGACCCCACCCGGAGTGCTGCATCCAGCTCTGGGGCCTCCAGCACAGGAAAGACATGGACCTGCTCAAATGGGACCAGAGGAGGGCCGTGAAGAGGGCTGGAGCATCCCCTGTGAGGACAAGCTGAGAGTTGAGGTTTTTCAGCCTGGAGAAGAGAAGGCTGTGGGGAGACTTCCAGTACTTAAAGGGGGCCTACAGGAAAGATGGGGAGGTACTCTTTATCAGGGAGTGCAGTGATAGGATGAGGGTTAATGGCTTTAAACTGAAAGAGGGTAGATTTAGATTAGATTTAGATTAGATATAAGAAAGAAATTTTCACTGTGAGGGTGGTGAGGCACTGGCAGAGGTTGCCCAGAGAAGTTGTGGATGCCCCATCCTTGGAAGTGTTCAAGGCCAGGCTGGATGGGGCTTTGAGCGACCTGATCTAGTGGAAGGTGTCCCTGCCCATGGCAGCGGGGGTGGAACTAGATGATCTTTAAGATCCCTTCCAACCCAAACTGTTCTATGTTTCTATGACAATACATTGGAGTGACATGACTTCCTATATATGCATCCCATTATTTTGACTGAATGCAATTTTAATAGAATCCCGATGAAGAGGTGAAATGCGTGGCCTCTACCGTATCGATATCCTGACTGTGGAGAGCTGCACTAGTGCTGGAACAATGTAATGCTGTAATTATCTTATGGATTTGAGGTAGTTTGTGGTCTAAAATAACTTTCTAATAATTATGTAAGATGACAATAGAGATAATATATACATCTGATATTTTAAGCGCCCTCTTTACCTATTCTACTAAATACATGGACATGTCAATTCCACAAGCATGTTATGAAGTCAGGTTGTGTAAACCCTTAATGCAACTTAAAGGTTAGTCCTTGAAAGAGTTCAGTAAATCCCTTGTATTTATTTGTTAATTGGCTTATTAATGATTTAATGAAAGAAATCTTTACCTTTTTTTTCTCTTCTCTTGGTAAGCACTTGGAAAACTGGCTTCTTGTCTTTGATACATGCCACTTGGCATTAGATGAAGGTTCCTTGCTTCCAGAAATAGTTGGTGTTACATGTTATGCATATGTTTCTTGGTTGGTTCCCCACCCCCCCACCCCCAGCCTTCTTAAGAATCTGTTCCTAACTGCAGCAGGAAATATCTTTAACATGGGATCACAGTCCTTATATTTGTGATTTTGTGGCTAGGGTAAACCCACCTAATAAAAATGGTACACCTGTCTTTTTACTTCCTTCAGATAAACTTCTGGAGAAGACTATCAGGAAATATAATTCTTGGTCCTGCTGTCAAGGTGGTGTTTTTGGTGGTTTGCGTTTGTTTCCCCCCCGCCCCCCAACGACTCTTCAATATAAAATGCAGGGAGGTGGTCTCACGGTTCACAGCAAAGTACCTGACTGATCTCTGCTGTACAGTGGTTCTGCTGTTGCAGCTGGATAGTTAGGGTGTCTTCTGCCGGTGCGGATTTTGGGTTCCCTCAGCTGAAGGGAAGTACTCCAACACTATTACTGATAACAACTAGTAGTGAAATATTTATATTTAAGTCATGGAAATCCAGTTTCAGTAAAATATATGTTAAAGATCAAGTTCTGTTCAGTTTCATTATGGAAATAGGAATGTGTGGTGGTGTTTTGGGGCTTTTTTTTGTTTCCTTTCTTATTTTTGCTGTCCTTCCCTGTAGGGCATGTTGACTAATCGGACACATTAGTTTATTTCTCTAGATCATGTTATTTAAAACAAAAATATTTAGACCTTCTGGTTTCTCTCCCTCAAATATAACTGACTAGTTCCAAGTAGAACTCTAGCGTTTTTTTTTTCTTCCCACAATAGCTTTCAATTGTCATTTTCTAATGTACCAACAAAATAGCTTTTGTGTCTATCTACTAGTTCTCATGCAGAAAAAATTTACATTCATGTCAATAGAAATATCTGAGAGTGCAAACAAGTATGTAGGTATGTATGGTATGTAAGACCAGACATTTCAACGTGCCAAAAAGTTTTAGCTGCTTTTTCTTAACGTCTTAAGAGTACAGTGTCTTACTCTGCAACCTGTTCATGTCAGAAGAATGTAGAATATGCATGTGGTATTTGCAGACTTTGTGAGCTGTCTGAAAATAGTTAAATTCAGAGGTATTAAAACTTAAGGTTGTGGCATATAACGTGCAAGTCCCAGAATGCTGGATATAAAACAAAGTCTGTGTCATACAAGATAAGAATAATTATTTTATTTTTCCTAGAGAGCATCTTCTTATTCAGAAACAGGGCATTTTCCCTCCTTTTATTCTGATTTGACAGTAATTTGCATTATAATGTTCTTCTAGTGTTGTACTTTGAGATGAATGACTATTGCCACTCATCACTTCTGGAATTTAATCTATTGTATTAACATCACCAGTGTAGATTTAGATTCTTAAATGGTTTTCAGAGAACACTAATAAGATGACAGTATGTGATACCAGAAAAGCAAACATATTGTGAGGCGTGTTAGGCTGAACTTGATGTTTCAGTGCAGTTATTTATAAGTTGTGCCTGGGTGAATTAGGTTGATAGCAACTAGGAAATAAGTAATGGAGCAGAAAGACTTTAATTAAGTAGTATAGGAAAGTTAATCTCAGAGCAAATTTAGTTTGAGACTTACATTTGGACATGCAAGTTTTTACATGGTGTTGATTGGTTCAGTCTTGAAGAACTGCACTGGCAATTTAATCTTGCCAAATAATTTTGCTAAACTTGCTTTCTGGTTATCATACTGCATTAGGCTTTGTTATGTTTGTACAGAATTGTATCCTGTTTTACAGTGTTACCTCCACAGCTGTGAAAAAGTACACTAGTAAAAAAGGCAACCTTCTTCCCACATCCATACACTTAGTACTTGAAGTGAAGAGAATAATTGATGTAGCCAAAATGTTGTCTTCAGAATAAAGAAGATTTTCTTTTGGATATAAATATTTTAAAGAATAAAATACCATGCATTGGAAGAGATTTTCTGTAAATCTGTAAACAATTAAACTTGGAAGGCAGCAA
Source organism: Anhinga rufa (assembly GCA_013400875.1). Taxonomy (NCBI): domain Eukaryota; kingdom Metazoa; phylum Chordata; class Aves; order Suliformes; family Anhingidae; genus Anhinga; species Anhinga rufa. The sequence continues at coordinate 7,063 of VZTV01107604.1, forward strand.
CCTGTCTTGTTTAGCTAGATTCAGAAATTCCAGCCTGTTCTCACCTCCCAGGTTTGCTGAAATTCTTTGGGAAGGTTGAGGTGGTCCTTTCTACTATTGAAAAACAATGACTGTTTTTGCTTGTATGTACTGCAGTAGCACCCTGAAAGCTGCAAATGGGGTAGAGACTCTAAATTGGTAGGCACCTTTTCTCTCTTTTGAAAGTCTTAAATGTTAATAAAATGGCGATCTTACAAAAATAGGATTACTTGACAAGGTCACACAAGAAATCTGCTTCAGAGCTAAGATCTGAATCCTCATCTCCAAAATCCTAATGTAGTAGTGCCAAAACTATTAACTTTTTATCTGTTAATGATGCACAAAAACTTACGGCACTTCAAGTTTTACAAATTTAGCCACTTCTTTCTCTTTTCTTGTAAGAGAACCCCATTTCTCTGTAAAGACATGTTTCCAAGTCCTGATCCAGTATCTGAAATAACTGAAATGTCATCACTCAATGAGTTCAAATTGTTTCAACTCTATATTGCAAAACTGATTAATTTAACCTTGAAGCAGAATCGCTCTGTGAGTCAGTGATGACTTATTAGGCAAAAATCAGTCACTGTGAAGTCTTACTCTGTTCTATGCTACTTACAGATTTATTTTTTTTTAAATAGTGTAATTGCACTGTCTATTAAGTTATGTTTTAGGAATAAGCATCATTTGTTCATCAATTTATTAAAATTAAATAAGTATGGGCAGCAAATGTTCAGAGGAATGATTTGTGGCCTTGGTTAGTTCCAATGGCAGATTGGGAGAAATTAAAACAGAAGTTAATCTGAAATTAAGTCCCCAAGAGGAAATAAATACAGGGTTTGTCCAGTTGCTTACTGTTCTCTAAGAAGAGCTGTTTCCTATTTGGAAGTTTTGACTTTCTGTAATCGGATAAAGTCTCGGAGAAGGTGAATGTGGCAGTCACAGCTAAGCAGCTTCTAAACAACAGGTCTAGAGCTTTTTCCCCTTTTGTGGTGGTTATTGCTGTAGGCTACAGCTTTTTCATGAGCACGCAGAATTCATGTGGAGGATTGAGAGACCAAGTGAGTAGCTGTGCAGACAAATTATTCAACTCTTTGTAACTACTTAGGACACTTGAAAAAGAGTAGCTAACGTAGTCTACAGTTGCACAAAGTGAAAAGCAAATAAACTTAAGTACATTTTTATGAAGTTAAAGCTAAAAATTTTTAATGTAGTGTGGCAGACTGTCCAAGGTGGTAGAAATAAACCATAGCTTTTGTTTCGATTGCTATCATGTCAAATGTAGTTTTGGAGAGGAAGGGAAGATCCCAGGAGTTCTTGAGAAAATTCTTGCAATGTTGATGCCTGCTGCTGGCTTAATTGTACAGAATAGTCAATGTGTAAGCCAAACCCAAAACAAACACACAAAAAAACCCCCAAAACAACAGAATCTCCTTTTGCAAATAGTAAATTGCTAGATTATGCATTTATCTAGGCGATTTTTTAAACATTGTATTTTCATTTACTGATTATATAAAATGCACAACTGAAACACTGACAGCATGAAAAGGTACTGTGCTGCTTGTAATCCTTTTGACCAAATGTATATGCATACAATATTTATCAAGTTGCTCTTGGGGTTTCTTGCATTCTAAAAGTTAGCATTGAATAATACCGTTTTTTACTGTAGTGCTGGTCTGAACTCTTAGTCTGGCTCTGCTCACTCATGTGCTTTGGAGTGCTTTATTTTTGGTTTTGCTGCATCTGAAAAAAATCCTTTTAATTGCCTGAATAGCGAAGGACTATTTAATACCTATATTTTCAAGAGACTACAAAGTTTTCTGTGAGTGGAAGATGCACATTTCTGAAAGCATTCTGTCAGTATGTATTGTTAAATAATTACCTAAAGAACAAATATTATTTCATGTGAAGTTACTTCACCTTCATAGCTGCCAAGTTTCAGTCACATGCTTGGTAGAGACTTGCTCAGCATTGAAAGGAGCTAATGCAGGATCTGAAGAAGTTTTTGGAAATTCTTTCAATCTCTAATCCTGCCAGCACTCCCCGTCCTCATCCCAGGCCTCATCAGCAACGTGAGAGCTCGCCTGCTGCCAGATTCTCTTGCTTCAGCATTGCCCTGGCCTGTGCATCGGCTGACCGGAGGAAAGCCAGACGAGCGGTGAGACATGAGAACTGGAGCGCTCCCCGAGTGGTGCTTGCGCTCTGCTCTGGCTGTGTTATTCGACAGCGGCAAATGGTGGTGGTGGTTTGAGGTCAGAAAGTGAACCACCACGGGGCTGTCCTCTCAAGTCGCTGGCCAGTTTGGGGAGATGGCAGAGAACTAGTCCTTGCATTACAAAGGTGAGAGGTGGGTAATACTGTAGATCTTCTGGCTGAGGCCTTTATTTAAGGGCACATTTCACTGATATTCAGCTATGTGAGCTCTGTTGTGGAGCTGTATGGGCTGTAAAAACCCTGTGATAAGGCAGCAGCAGAGCAGTGGTGTTGTACTCTCGGAGGTGTTATCTGCACCGGCTTCACGTTGGTGAGAATGGAGTGCTCTGGTGGGGGCTTCAGTACGGTGGAGCTACAGGATGAGAACCAGACAAAGCGGCCGTAACATTCCGCTCAAGTGGTGCGGGAGGAATGTAGCTGATAGCTCCACTATATATAGTGACGTAGTAAGAGCTGTCTTTCGGCTGGATTTCGCTGCAGCCTTGCTCCCTGAACCAAAGTTAAGCAGCCTGATTTCATCTGTTTTGGCTGTTCATATTTTGGCTGTTATATTTGGCTGTTGACTCCCAGGCTTATTGTGAAAGGTGGTAGTTGCTTCATCCTGCCAATTACTTTGAAAAATAATAGCACTCTTTATGTGTTTAAGGAAGAAGTTTTCATCTTTCCCGCTGGGATAATGTGGTTTCACACAGAGTTTAATTCAGAGCTGATTCTGAAGATGCGTGCTGTCCCCAAATGACTGCATGCTATCCAGTAATTCATATTGATGTTTGCTGATACAAATGAAACCTCCGAACCACTTCATAGAAAACCAACAAAGTAGTTTTAAAAACGTGTTTGCTAGCTAAAGCTACTTTTGAGACAGAAAGAGTGAAAATGTGTTTCTTTATACATTCCTTGTGCTATTTTCCTTAGCCACGAGATCTTTGTATTGTCATCACCTGTGTCTACTCTGTTTTTTTCCCTGAGCTGACTGTTTGGGCACTGTTAATGTGTCCACTTAGTGACATTAAGAAAATGTAAATGCTTCTTCCGTGGCTGGATTGTTTTCGGTGCCACTCTTCTCACAGCTGTCTGATTGTATTTTATTTTAATATTTTATTCTCAGATTTTCACCTTTTGGTAATGCAATGTGTTGATTCAAGAAATTAAACACGGAATGAGATCATATGAGAGTTTTTAAAAATTGATTTCTGTTTGGGTCACATCATAGTTAGACATTCAATACAGTAAACTCAGAGTAATTTATGCCAATAATGTAAATTGTTATTAACCCATTACTATAGGTTATATTGTGACTTGACATGCTTTGATTACATAGTGGTGGGGTTGGGGAGGAGACACTGGATGACAGGAAATAATTGCCTTCTTTCTGCAGAATTAGTTCATTGGTTTGTATTTAGCAAAGAAAATTCTGTCATTTTCCAAACAGTTTGTTTGGCTTTCTGCATTGAGGAAAATAATGAGTATTAAAACCAGAAAAGTTTCAGAGATCAGAATTGTTTAGTACAATGTNTTTTGCTGAATTAAAAAGACATTTCTGGATAATTTATAAACTCTATGGATAATCTAAAAATTATCTTCCATCCAAAGAATCTTCCATGTCTGTTTCACAATTCCAGTCCCTAAAATATTAATCTGGAATTAGCTGTAGGCTATGAATCACAGTGGGTCTCTCACTACACAGTGGGGTAACCACATGGTGTAAAATGTTATTTACCCAAATGTTTCCTAAAGGTTTTTTACTAAAGATTTATCCACTTTATAGCTTTGGCCTCAGAACCATTTTATATGAGGTATGAAAGAGTGTGATTAGTAGACGGTAACTCATAATATGTATTGATCAATGTGATTTAAAAAAAAAATTAAAATTTACGAGATACTAGTCTTTGATAGTGCAAATAACCCCTTTCTGTAGTCTTTGAAGTTCTATTTAATGGCAGCGGCAGTTATAATGTGTTGGCTTTTTTTTCTCTAACTGGTAGGGATCAGCCCTCCACACATGCAGTGCATGCAGGTACAGGGCACTTGTGTGCTTCCCGTGCAGGTGTGCTGCAGGGCCAGGCTTTGTGCCCACGGGTCTGAGGTCTGCACCATGTTCAGGAGGGAAGAGAAGCTCAGAAAGAGAGGATGATGAGGTTCTGCTAGGAATGGCTCCCACTGCCCCAGGGCAAGAGCTGCCCCTGGTTAACAGGCCTTCTGTTGCTTTTAATTGTGGAGTGTAAATTTGGCTCTGGGTTTGTATGGATTTGTGTGTGACTTACAGTAGCGATCTATGACCTGATGCTAACATCATGGCTTTTGTATGAGTCAGTATTTCAGTGCTATAGGTGCTGGGCCTCTTTGGAAAGCGGAGTAACCAGTAGCTGTGTAACTCAAAGCTCTGAAGAGTTGGTCTGATAGACCCTGTTAATTTACACTTTTTGCTCTAGGCAAGATGGTCTTTTATTACTAGTCTTCTCTCAAGCAAAAGCCTTGTTATATGCCTCTCAGGAGCCCTGTAGTCCACTTTAAGATTTGATAGGAAAAAATATTTTGCTAATGCATTTAAATTTAGAGGAGACGCATTATATTTTATCCAACACAGTGAGTTGAATGAGATTGGGAACTCTTTTAAAACAGTCAAGAATCACACAAACCAAAGGAAGTAACTTTGTTGCTGTAATTTTTTATTTTTGACTTAAGCTGCATATGAATAGAGTTTGAAGTGTTTCAGAATTAACCACAAGATAGGCTGGAAGAGTTTGTTACTAATGAAGGAACTTTTATTAATATATATGCCAGTAAACACGCACAGCCAACCCACAAGAATAGGTGTGCACTGTGGGAATTGTGGTTTCTTCATATTAAACAGTACTTCAGTGAATGTGATGCTAATATCCTTGTTTATTCTTTAGCCTGGTGTCTGAAGGGGTTAGGGTTTGTAGGATTACAGTCAGTACCTCAACAGCGTTGTGAAGCAGTGGAGGACATGGGTAGGGCTAGAGAGGGACGGAGACAGATCCATGCATGTTTCAAATGCCCTTAACTACAGGAAAGGCTTTGCCTATATTTAGATAAAAAGCATATAACCACAGCAGGAACCTAGGCTGCATAAATTCTCTTTCATGGAATATTTATTAGTAGAATGTAAATGAACTTTGGATTTAATTATTTGATGAAGAAGTTAATGAATGGTGTTATTAAAGGTTGAAGGAAGAAACCAGGTTTTAATGCCAATTTGAGTTTTTACTTCCTAAATGATGTGGAGTTTTCACATTATTCTGTTAGCAAGATCTGTTCTGTGAGACTTCTGTGGTTGTTTTGAGTTTTGGTTGTGGTTTTTTTTGCTTTGTGGTAGAAATAGGAACTATACCCAACCTTACAGTTGTAGGACAACTTGGTCTGGGTGAGATCTTAGGAGGTCTGTAGTGCAACCTTCTGCTCAAAGTAGGGTCAGTGGTGAGGTCAGACTGGGATGCACAGGTCTTCCTCCACTCTAGTGTTGAAAGCCTCCAAGGATGGAGACTGCACAACCTCTCTGGGCAGCCTGTTCCAGTGCTTTACCATCCTCAAGATACATCTTTGTATCCTCAAGGTGAAATATCCTACATGCAGTCTGAAGCTCTCTTGTGTCAATTTATACCTGCTGTCTCTTGTCCTCCTCTCATGCATCACTGTGAAGAGCCTTCCTGATTACCTCCCTGCAGGAGGCTGCTGGTAGGTCACCCTGAAGCTGTTGTTTCTTCAGGCTGAAGAAGGCCAGCTCCCCCCAGCCCTTCCTCACAGAGCCGGTGCTCCTGACCATCTCGGTGCCCCTCAGCTGAACTTGCTTCAGTTTGTTTATGCATTTCCTGTACGAGGAGGTCCAAAATTGGATGCAGTATTCTAGATGGTAGCCCTGAGAGAACCAGCTGATGGATACCAGCTGTAGTTCTTTAATTCTGTCTGGACACTTGTGATTTTGTAAGAAAACAGTATTTGATTAAAACTTCATTCCCATGGTATAGATTGTAGATAGATTCCATTTTAAAGGGCAGTGTGTTTCCACACTGTCCGATGGCACACACAGCAGCTCAGCAAGGTCTCAGTCTCCGGTATTGTCCTCTAATAATCACTTTTTTGTATTATGCATTAAATTCAATAAATAATAAATCAGAAGTGCATTTGTCTTAAGAAGTTGAAATCTGTCTTCAACATTAAAAAGCCATTGAAGAGAAAATGTTCTGAGGTTATGTGTCTTACATGGCAGAGGAATAAAATTTTTGAATGCTGTTTCATTCAGTTTTCATAGCTGTTATCTTAAATTGTTCCAGCTTTCTACACTGTATGGCTTGCTGCTTACGTGAAAGCTGGATGCTGGAAAACTTGTATTTGCTTTCATATTTAGAACAATGTGGATCGTCGTGTCTATTACTGTGTAAGTTTTCAGCCTCCATTGGTAAATTTTGATGCTACACATATGAACAACTCCTGTTTTACCATTTTTGTTATGGCTTAAAAATTGTAATATGAAATATTTTGTGTAAAGGTTCCCTAAAATACTTTTTCCAAAATAGTATGCTTATATGACAATGCTTGTTGGATGGTTTCATCACTGGACTCTTTAAACTGGTTGACATTAGAATTTAGAGGTATGGTGCTTTTACTCAGGGTGGTTTAATCATATTACTTAGTGATATCACCACTTTCTATTTTATTAGAGAATGCATTTATTAATTTAGTAAATAATTTGATGTGTTACTCTCTACGTGTTCTTTTCTTGTGGCAGGATTGGTTTGTAGCAGCATTTCACATATAACTATTCTGCAGCTCTGCTACTGTAATATGGTTACATTAGGTCTGCATAGTTTTCTTTTGTGGAAAAGGCTGTATGGCAAATGCTGCTTTATGTGTAGTCCAGAATTAAGTAGTGAGAAAGGTTAAGTTGCTGCTTTTCTGTCACATCAATGACCCCCAGTGGAAAAACAAACAAAAAACCAGCTCCATGCTTCCCAAAATCTTTGATTAATAAAAATATTTGCTTACTATGTGAGCATCTGTCCTTGGAGTTTCTGTATCTGTTTGGACTGTTGGGACCATTTGTCTCAACTGTTTAATACTGTAGGAGTCAGAGTTATTTACATCATTGCAGAAATATCTGTGCCAGCATTGGAGATGAGAGGGGTGTGTGTGGATATATATCCCAGATATATATATACACACGTATATATGTATACATGTATATCACAGAATCACAGAACGGCAGGGGTTGGAAGGGACCTCCAGAGATCATCTTGTCCAACCCCCCTGCGTGAGCAGCACCCCCAGAGCAGGGGCACAGGACCGCATCCAGGTGGGGTGGGAATGGCTCCAGGGAAGGAGACTCCACAGCCTCTCTGGGCAGCCTGGGCCGCTGCTCTGGCACCCGCACAGGAAAGGAGTTTTTCCTCATATTTAAGTGGAAGTTCCTGTGTTCCAACTTGTGCCCGTTGCCCCTTGTCCTGTCATCGGGCACCGCTGAGAAGAGTCCAGTCCCATCCTCCTGACACCCGCCCTTCAGATATTTACAAGTGTTGATGAGATCCCCCCTTGTGGCTCTCCTCTGGACTTGCTCCAGCAGCTCCCTGTCCTTCTGGCACTGGGGGGCCCAGCACTGGACACAGCACTCCAAGTGTGGTCTCCCAGGGCAGAGCAGAGGGGCAGGATGGCCTCCCTCGCCCTGCTGCCCACACTCCTGTTCATGCAGCCCANTGGTATCATCAGCGAACTTGCTGAGGCTACACTCCATCCCTTCATCCAGGTCATTGATGAATATGTTGAACAGGACTGGACCCAGTACAGACCCCTGGGGAACACCACTAGTCACTGGCCTCCAGCCAGACTCTGCCCCATTGGTGACGACCCCCTGATGTCTGTTCTTGAGCCAGTTCTCTGTCCACCTCACTGTCCACTCATCCAACCCACACTTCTTTAGCTTGGCTATGAGGGTCTTATGGGAGACAGTGTTGAATGCCTTACTGAGGTTGAGATAAACAACATCCACTGCTCTCCCATTGTAGACCCATCCAGTCATCCCATCATAGAAGGCTATCAGGTTGGTCATATATGTATGCATACAAATGTATGTGTGTATATATATCACCAATACATGTATTTAAGTATTGGACCTACTCTTGCTTCCATTTCATACTTTAAAGCTTTGGCTTAGATGTTCACATGATATTGGTAAGAAATGTACAATTGATTGAGTCTGCTGTTCACACTGTGACTTGAGTGACATTTTGTTGTCACTAAAAGTCAAGATTATTTTTATTAGGTAGCAAAGTTCCAAATAAATTTAGGTAGGTAGTTTTGAAGGTACTATATTCTATTTGGGAGGTTTATGGAAAATCATCTCTCTTCAAATACTTTAATGGGAAAGAAGGGAAGAGTCTTAAGTGAGTTCCAAGCCTGAACTAAGATGATGTGATACAATAATGTGATTTTTACCTTTCTAATTTTATTTTCCTGTGGTCAGAAAAATTCTAATTTTCAGTTTTGAAAACATGGACTGTAATTTTTCTAAAGCTGCAGAAGTAAGGAAATAAAATCAAATTTCACTTTTCAGGAATGTCCTCTTTTCTAAGGATTTCCTTGTCTTCAAAACTTTATCATGCATTTTCTCCTTAATTTCAAGTTACCTGAATGTGTATTTTGTGAGTTAATAAAATCCTGATGGTGTCTCACGATATGCATCAAAAGGATTTGTGAATCAGCAGATGACTTTAACCTGTATTACTCATGGAAATCTATAATATCCGTGGAAAATCTATAATATCTGTGTCGTGGTTTAACCCTGGCTGGTGACTGATCCCCACACAGCTGCTCACTCACTCCCCGCCCTGCAGTTGGATGGGAGAGAATCGGAAGGGTAAAAGTGAGGAAGCTCATGGGTTGAGATAAGAACAGTTTAGTAATTGAAACAAAATAAAATAGTACTAGTAATACTAATGAAAGAATATACAAAGCAAGTGATGCACAATACATTTGTTCACCACCTGCCGACTGATGCCCGGTCAGTCCCTGAGCAGCAGCCCCCTGGCCAGCTTTCCCCTAGTTTATATACTGAGCATGANTGCAGTTGGATGGGAGAGAATCGGAAGGGTAAAAGTGAGGAAGCTCATGGGTTGAGATAAGAACAGTTTAGTAATTGAAACAAAATAAAATAGTACTAGTAATACTAATGAAAGAATATACAAAGCAAGTGATGCACAATACATTTGTTCACCACCTGCCGACTGATGCCCGGTCAGTCCCTGAGCAGCAGCCCCCTGGCCAGCTTTCCCCTAGTTTATATACTGAGCATGACATCATAGGGTATGGGATATCCCTTCGGCCAGTTTGGGTCAGCTGTCCTGGCTGTGCCCCCTCCCAGCTTCTTGTGCATCTCCAGCCTTCTCAGTTGGTAGAGCATGAGAAACTAAAAAGTCCTTGATTTAGTGTAAGTGCTACTTGGCAACAACTAAAACATCAGTGTGTTATCAACATTCTCATACTAAATCCAAACCATAGCACTACACCAGCTACTAGGAAGAAAATTAACTCTATCCCAGCCGAAACCAGGACATCCTGTGATGTGACAGTGTGTTCATCCTTTTATCTGTTCTTTTAATGACTGAAAAAATATCTGTAGTGATTCTGTGGCATTTTCCATATTAGTTTACCATTGATTTATTAGATCAGTTCTTAAAAGGATGTTCATTAACAATAAAATCTTTCCTGGCAATATAACTATTGGACAGTATAAATTATCTTTGGTAGTTCATTAAGACAGAAAAAAAATATTGACTTAGTTTCAAAGAAACTTGCGGTTCCCATTTAACCTCATCATTAGTGAGCTAGGTTAGAAGGAAGGACACTACATGAGAGCATGTCTGTTGGTTTACTGACTATTTAGCTGTTAGTTTCAAACTTTTCTTGTTTGCAAGCTTTTACAAGGAGAAGTGAAAATATGATATAATCTGATGTCATGCCAGCTGTCCCTTTAGCTGTCTCTATAAGCACAGGCTCTTGTGTTGACTGATTGTAGTCACAGACATAGCTGCTCAAGACAGTTACTGAATTGTATTCTGACTAACCACTTCTGAATTCTCAGGGCAATAGTTTTAAGGAGGATATGAGATTTGAGATGACAATTTTTACTTTGTGATTCCTATGTAATAGTTCATAGGTTAAGATGCTAATTAAACTGTATGAGAGGGTGAAATTTTGACCTTAAGAAAGTCTCCCAGACAGTGATTACAGTGGAGCAAGGATTTTACCACTAGTCTGAGGCGGCACCCAACTTTTTTAAACCATGGATAATGTTCAGTATCTTGAAAAGATGGGTTTTTATGTACATTCAGCTTGTAGTGGGTGCTATTGCTTGTGTAATACGATTAGTTGGTATCATTCCAAATTCTTCCAAATTAGGACTGTGTTACACTGCATTTTTCTTCCAATAAAAGATATTTGTGTTTATCTGGTCTTGCAGGTGAGTATAAAGAAATCAGCCTACGTGGAAAATAAATACTGTAGAAATGGCTCATAATAATTTATAGAACAGTCTGTCCAATGATGGCATGATTTTTTCTGGCATCTTATAAATTTGTTGTTAATGTGATGTAGACTCAATTGGTAGTTGATTCACACATTTCAAGATTCAACTGTCTGAGCATTTAAATTACTCTAGAGGCAATCTATAAATTTGCTTGACTTGAAATGAAAGGTCATCAGCATCAGTCATGTCCAACAGTTAATTATTAAAACTTGGCTTTGACTCAAATACGAAATTAATTTGGAAAAAAAAAGTAATAATAGGTGAAGTCACGTTAATTATGAGTTCTGTAAAAGGATCCATGCAGGCAAAAGTGCCTGCCTGTGTCAGTTATACTATAGGATTGGTGACTGGATTGTAATTTTGTGCTTTTCCTGTGTTTAAATCAGTTAAATTTCATCGTGCTGTAGGTTAGGTTAGTGCAAACAAATGATAGGCAATATTAAATTTGCAGACTTGCTTAATCAATACCTGAGGCTGCATTCTGATGGTGAGCAGTAAGGTGTTATCAAAGGATATAGGTGTCTGTGTATTAACACTGTTTACATCTTGAAGGTCTTGAGTCTCTCTAAACTGCTATAGTACATCGGTCTTAAGACAGTGAGTGACTATCAATGTTTATAAATGTTGTGTACGTATGCTGTGAAACAGTAAAATTTGTGTTGCGGTATCCAATTTCAAAGAACCGGTATTTGAACTGTGATTCTGTTATGAAAAGTCTGAGTCTTAACTATTACAGACCGACAGCGAGCCTTGGAAAATGGTGTGCTGTAAGGTTGAAATTCAGAATTATGTTTAGCAGTCTATAGTGTAATTTAATAATGATAGTAGTGGTTGACGCTAACGAATGTAATTTTTGTGGGGATTTTTCATGTTTTCATACTTGCTTTGGTTTGGTGGTTCTGTTGATTAGTAATTGTATAAAATCAGAATAATACAAAACTGTTAAAATTAAAAGATGATTGCTAGGAAAATGCCATAATCTATCACACAAAAAATTCGCAACGTTACTAGAAAAGTTAGCTTGGCATTTCATATGTGTGGCACTGTATTAATACAAGTTACACAGCATTCAGAATCCATGTGGTGAAGCATCATAAGCCTCTCCCAGTTTTGTTGGGGGTATTAAGTCTTTCTCTAGTGAAAAAAGAATAAAAGGAACGTGAAGAGTGGAGCAGTGTATCATGTTCTTTTATTAAGGTTTATTTATTGTGTCTGTTACACACGGTAGAATTCTGGACAATAGAAACGCATTCAGCTGTTGCTGTTTGGAGGAAATACAGGTGATTCACTACCAGGAGCCTTGGTTAGCTGGTGTGTGAAGAACAGCTGTGCCAGGCCTTTTCTTAGTCTGGGCTTGGAATGGAAGGAGAACTTTCACTGCAACAAGTTTACTAGATCACTCTCACTGGAGACGGTACTGTTATCATTGTTGTGTAAACAGGTATTACTTAAACAAATGTTTGAGGGACATGAAAACAACAAAAAATCGTGATCTAAATCTAAAAATCTAATGTTACAATTTTGCTCACTCTAATCAAAGTGAGGTACTGCTAATTTTCTTGGAATACATCTATTTAAATACTGGGAAAGCTTCAAAGGGGTTGTAAGAATTAAATTATATTTGCAGAGAAAGATGGAGGGAGCAGCAGAGAATGACAGAACAGAATCATTTAGGTTGGAAGGAACCTCTGGACCCCATCAGATCCAGCCCCACCTGTTCAGAGCTAGGCCAGCTTCGAAGTTGGAACCAACTTAAAAAGATTGATTCGGTTGCTAAAGGCCTTATCAGGCCACATTTTGGATGTTTCCAAGGATGGAGATTCTACAGCCTTGCTAGGCAACCTTTCCAATGTTTGACTGCTCTCATTGTGGACAAAAATCTCCCTGTTATCTAATTCCTTGTTGCAAGTGTTAGCCAGCTGTTGTATGGGTTGTTTTGAATGGTATTGCTTATTCTTAATGAGTCCTATGAGGCAAAACACTTAAACTCTTACTTTTCAAATTCAAATAAACCACTGTGTTCTGCAAAACTAATTGTTACTGGCAGTGGTTTCACTTCTCTCTTCTCAGTCAAGTCCTAAGGATTGGAGCTGCAGATCTGCAGAAAGTCTTGGTTTTGTATGTCGTCTTGTCTGTGAAATTACCATCTGTATTTTGTGTGGTAATGGAACTAGCCTTCTGTTTCCCTGCTCTTACTATTCGAAGTGCAAAACTTGTCTCAAAATGCAATTGCTCAGATATTTAAGAAGTGTTTACGTTTCAGCTGAAATTTTTATTATTAGCAAGTAATATTTAGTCCATGTTAGTAATGGACTTGCTCTTTAATTACAGCAAGAGGACTAATTCATCTTCAGAAGGCCTGGTGAATTTATTCCATCGGAAATAATAAAACATTTGTAAAAGTGCTAGTATGATATAATGGGTAACTTCATTTCCTAAATAACCCTAGGGCATTTCTGGAATATAGTCCTTTTTCTTAGTCTTAATTGTAGAGTGAGTTACTAATGACTAAAAGCCTGCAGATGAGAGCTTGCTGACAGAATAAAGCTGGCAATGTACTTTCATTTTTAAAGCTAACTGTATATTTGCTTTTTTGCTCGTAGTCCTAGCCTAAGTATCAAGGTTTAAACGGACTGCTTCAGTCCTAATTTAAAAGAAAAGACTTTTAGCATAAAGCTAAATGTGGAAATGTGTAACAAAAACAGAGCTTAATTGTTACTGTTATAATTTATGTATTATTTTATTTGACATCTGCAAGTTCCTATTACTTTCTTTGGATGATACTCAAAATATAAGCTCATGTAAACCTGCTTCTTCAGAAAACTACTCCTGAGTCCTTTTGTGAGAAAAAGATCATGGTTGCTTTGAGATGTTAACACTGCAGGCTTACTGGAAATGCTTTCTCCTGATCTCTGATTTCATGGGAAGAATGAAGAGATAGAAATTGCAAAGGTACTTCATTGACCCACCTCTGTAGCAGGGGTCAGTTCTCACCACTCTAGGAAATGAATGCTGTCACTGGTGCTGTGAGGTAGTTGATGGCCTAATATGTTGTTTGCAGTTTTTAATGGCTGTAGGGCTAGAATTTTTGTAGTAGGTGAGGCTTGAAAAAGTCCTTTAGTTGTAACGTAAGTTGTCACAGCTTTCAGCTTGTCATTGAACATGTTCATTACGTTGGTCCCTTATATATGACTTCCTGTAGCAAGGCATATTGGAAAAGGGGTGAGAAGTTTATAACAGAAGACATCCTCTGCCATTCATGGTCCAAGTGAGACTTAGCGTAAGCAGTTTGTGGCTTTAGTTGTGGGGTTTTTGTTGTTGGGGTTTTGGGGGGTTATTTTTTTGTTTGGGGTTTTTTATTTGGTGGTGGCTTTTGTTTGGTTTTGTTTTGTTTTTTAAATAAAAAAACAACCCAAATCTTCTTTAAAATTAAAAAATGGATGAAGTGTTTATTTTTGGCTCTTTGATGTATAATTCATTTAACAGCCTTATTTTTTTCTTTTTTTTTTCTGAATATATGCACAGTGTATTAATATTTTGCCGCATTTGATGGGAATTATAGTTTTGGATGTTGTTTGCCTACATATTGTTAACTAAACCCATAAAAATTCAGAGCCTGAAGTGAGCTCCTGGTTCATTACTGTCTCTAATTCTAAGGCTCCCTATCAGCATCTCAGCCACGACCTTTCTGATTCTGAAATAAGATCTTCAATTTCTTATTCCTTTAAGATTTGTGATTTTTATAGGTTGCTTCTTTGGACAGGGCTGCAGAATAAGAGGCTTAGTAGGTATGAGACTCTCTAGAAATTGTCTTGTGTCTTCTGTACAATTAATTCAAATGATCTACTTTGAGGAAGAGGGAAGAGTACCAGCTTCTCTTGAAAAAAGGCTTCTTCGCTCTATATTTTTCATTGTATAAGTAGTTACACAGAAAAAATAATTGTCTTTAATGGATAGCAGTATTTCATAGAGGGTAGCAAAACATCTAGACAGTACGCAGAGCGGAAAGTTGATAGAAAATCCCAATTTTAATTCAACTCAGATGGAATACTAAATTATGCTGTCTTATATACTCCATGCAACTGAACAACTAAGGCTATATATGATCCTGTGCATGGAGGTGTAAAGAAAAATCATTGAAGAAATACCATTCTAGAGGAAAAGAAATCATGCAACAAATGGCTTCCACAAAATCTCTCTCTGTGTTTTCATTAAATATTACAAATTGTGTAAAATGTTTTCCACCAACATTTTTAATTAGTTCACTGGTTCTGTGAAATTTACAGAAATACAAATCAGTAATTTATCCTGTGTAATTTCTATGTTATGTTTAAATAATCTCGTAACAGTCAGGCGTAAATAATCATAAATTCAAGCGTGTGTCCCTAACTAAGGATTGCAACTAGTTTACTTTTAAAACATTAACCTGTTTAATAATTAAATGGTACAGTGTGCCATTGGCATAGTCAACAAGAATGCAGGAAGGAGCTGAAAACATTTCTGGCTTCAAAAGTACCTAGGAAATATGTTTCATTTCTGGAGTAGCAGCAGCAAAGCATCAATATAAACAGTTCTGCCTTTTAGAGATAACAGAGTTATTTTACTGAGTTTATCAATATTAATTTCTTTTTTTTTTTCTTCTTCTCCTTTCAGCCATAATCAGCAGACCACGTCATTTAGACATCCTGTGACAGGACAGGTTTCTCCAGAAAATATTGAATTTATTTTGCGAGAAGAGTAAGTAGTTTTATACCCATGTCAAGAGATCTAAAAAGTAACTCATTTACCTACAGTAGTTTAGTCATTTGACAGTCCTTCCAGTATTGTAGCAAAAATGTCATAGAGAAGGTTTATGCTTAAAAATTTACTTTTCATTGTGATAGTATGTTTTTGATTCAAGCACATTAGGGCTTGAGAGAGAAAATCTTTACCAAATCTTAAAACAAACAAACAATCAAAACCCCCAAATAAACAAACAAAAAAGACAATATAAATAGGATACATAAATACTAATGGTTTAGCCTTATATAAATATCAAATATACAGAACATAAATGTAAAATGTCTTCAGAGCAAACTGGAAGGTTTGTACTGAAATTGAAATACACAAAATATTACTAGTTTCCATTGTAATTCCTTGGTTTTCTTATGTTTTAGATTTTCTACATTCCCTGTCTTTGGCCGGTATTTATTAAAGTTTTTTAGGTTAGGCATTCTTCTATTTATTCTAGAGAAATAGAATAATATATACTAGTTTCATATTTAACTTGATTTTCTGGTTTAAAAAAAAAAAGAAAGGAAGAAATGCATGTGTTCAAACTGGTGAATCTAGGCATGTCTTTGGTGTTGGTTTGGATCACTCCCTGTTTCACTGTAGGGTTTAACTATTCTTGCCATCCTTGCTGCATGCTAAAATTGCTCTGGAATCCCTTCTGTAATGGGATGGCTGGGTATCTTCCCTAGACAGAGTCTAGGAGAAAGCTCTACATCACTTCTAAAACCACTCCAAAGGGCAAGAGGAATGGGATGACAGCAGAAAGCTGCTCCTTTTCCAGCCTAGTCTTCCAACACTGTTTAAGGAGACTCTAGCCCTTCATGCATCACAGAGGCTGGGCATCATGCTGTGATGGCCTGCATGTGCTGGTTCCTATGGCTGTCTGCACGATTCTGAACACTTCATGTTTCAAATTATATGACACTTAATTTGCTTTACATTTAATTTAAAGCAGTATAGGATTAAGAAGATGAGGCCCAGAGAAGGGCCATTTGAGACTCCCAGGAGACTGAGGGTTTTCTGCCAATGTCTTCTATTGTGGACTTGGAGAAGAAAGGAGAAGTAGAGCATGACTGTACAGCCCTCTGCTCAGACCTCCTGGTACAGCCCTGAGAAGTGCTTCTCATATGGCTTAAAAAAAACCCCAACCAGCTAAAACCAACAATAGCAAAAGAACCCCAACAAAAAACCAACTAAACGGCTGCCTTCCCTCAAGCCCAAAGCAAATCCAAGGGCCAATCCTATGTCAAGGCCCATGCTGAGAGCCAGCATGAAATAGAAGGTTGAACATATTTTGCAGTGTGTGGGAGAGGCCTGTGATTAGGTACAAAGACTGTGGGATAGCTGCTGAGCTGGAGATCACCTCAGGTGTTACGTGGTACGTGGGTGGCTTGCTGCTCAGCAGGGGTTTGGCTTGATACAAGTATGCAAACAAACTGCTTCAAGTCATTTAGTGAGAAGAATAGGTGTCTTGCAATGGAGTAAATCTCAAAGACAATATAGACAACAGCCACAGTGCATCTGTGTTCCAACTTCCACCTGTAAATTAATTTTTATTTCATCTATTGCAAAGGTTCAATCAAATTTAATATAAAGAAAATTTGTACATGTATGAGGGAAAATAGGTGTTTGGATATAACTTGTTGGAGTGCCTCCCTGGGTTAGTCACACTTCCTTGGGCTGTTTTTGGTCTTGTAATCGTAGTGGCAGATAAAATATTAAAAGCAGAATTGAAAGGACAACTTGCTGGTGGCACGTGGTTTTGGTGATCCTTTGTGTATGTTAGAAACTTTTTTGGAAGAGAAGTGAAGGTGTTTGTCTGGAGGGCAATCAGATGAATGGGCATAACTTGCCATCTCTAAACTTCAATTACTCACACTGAGATGGTATCAAAAGTGGGAAATGATCTTGCAGTGTAGTAGAATTAAGCGACAGGCGGTTTTATTCTAAAAGGAGGGAATGGCTAGAGGGATATAGAGAGGAGTATGGGTTTGCAGTGACTACTAAGGAGACAGCCTTCACGAGAACATTTTTCTAGGCTTTATCATTGGGCTGAAGTACATACGGAGTGTTTTTAAAATTAAATGGTTTTAATATATGAGTCAGGTGAGTGGGATACTCTGACGTCCTTAGTTTTGTACCGCTTCTATGCAACAGTGTAGGTTTTACACAGATGCTGTTCATCACTGTCATACCTCACTTCCTGTCAAACTACATCCACGTTGATATACGTGGATGTCTCTGCTGAAATCAAAGGAGCTGTTAGCACCTCCCTGTCTTTAGGCCTAGAAATAGTAATGGGGCTATGCTGTGATTTCAGTTCTTTTCCCTTAGGCATCAAGGATTTGTATGGAATCGGCGTTGTTGATCGTGTATTAGTTTGCAATCAGTGTTGTAGATTGTATCTTGTGATGAAATGACTTTCATGAACAGAACGCAGTCAGAAAGATAGGCTCTGGATTTGCACGGTCTGTGGAAGCTTTCCTTCATGGGATCCTTTTGACCAAGAGTACTTTTTTCTACAGCTGAAGAACCGTGTCTGAAGTAGTAGCACTCCTAAGGGTTTCATAAATGGCAATTTGTTCTTCTGTGCTGTTGTGACATGATTTATTACTTATGGGTTGATTTTAATTTAAGATTAGGGCCAAAGCCAGGACTTGTCACCAGATGTTTACTGGGGGCTAGTGGGGAGATGTAAGTACAAACTGGTTCAGGCTGCAATAAATGTATCTATTAAAAGGGCACATTTAACATCAGAAAAGTAGTTTACAGTAATCTAGAAATGACGAATGTATGGACTGCTCTGGCCATTTCTCATCCAGGAAGCAATGTTCTGGCAAGAAGAATTGAAAAGACATTTTGGAAAATGATGTCAATAAATGATGTAATCCTAGCTTGATGATGAGTCAGTTATGAACCAGACACCTTTGCATCACTTGACCAAATGAGAACTGGATACTTGCAGTAGAAGGCTGAGACTGTATTTCACTAATCTTTTCCCAAGGCATCTCCCCTTTTAAACAGTATCACAAGTCTTGCTTTTTAAGCCAAACTGATTTCCTCAACTCCGTTGTAACTGGAAGCTAAAACCAGAGAGTACTGCCTGGAACCCATAACTTGTAAATTACATTATCTTTTGATCCTTAGGCTTTATTCTTTCTTCTTAAAGGTGTTCTAATTTAGATTTTTTTAAGAAGCAGTGATAATAATTCCTTATTTCCTAACCCATTCCTAGCTGAGACCACTGTCAAATCCCCACTTCTCATTCTGTTTTCCAAGTTTAAAAGCTTTGGTCACTTAGTGTATGGGACGTGTGTTTGTACCCTTCACTAGCCCTACTTGAGTGCTAGCTTTTTGGCATCAGGCTTTTAGATTTGTCTTTTAGCTGATGGAGTGATTGATTATAGCTGAATGTATAGATTAAATGTATGAACCTATTGTTTTTTATAATAATTTAATTATACTTTTTCTTCTCTATTCCCTTCCTAATAATTCTTAATATACTTTGCTGCTAATCATCCTGCTAAGATTAAAAAAATCCTTGGTTTAAGCTATAAAAGCTGCAGAGATGTGTTTAATTTCTGCCTTCTTTGAATTAGTTTTCTGTTGTTGGCACTGAATTCAGTTTGGCATTTTATCACATGGTTACTCATATCTGAAGATTACTTTTCTATCTGTTCCTGCCAGCATTTCAGTTTTTGTCCGGATTAATTTTTGTCCTCCATTGACTTGGTTATCTCACAGTTTTCAGGATCACCTCTAAATAATTTGAACACCTTGGCTGTACAGGAAGTCCCTTTGGTAGCCTCCCTCCATTTAACAACTGTATCTTAATTTCCAAGTTTTACTTATATGTTTTTACTGAACCCTTAATCCACAAGGGGACCTTTCCTAAACAAACAGTGGAAAACTGAGTGTTAAGGATAAGGCTGCTGGACAAGTATTAGATCTAGTTTAACCATATCATTATACACGCATTTCTCTGAAAAATCTATGATAGAATTACTTAGGATAGATGTACATAATGTTTAGATTTCTTCTATCTTACCTTTCTTTAAATAACAGTTCTTCAAATAACTGGCAGCTGTGTATCTAATGGCATCTGTTGCTCTGTTGCTAAACACTAGTAGTTGTAAATTAGAAGTTTTACAATATATTTGTGATAGTATGATGTTTGCAAATGAAAAGATAGTACTTTAAAGTTAAAAACAATACAGAAGAATGAACGATTGCAATGGCATGGACCAGCAGGAGGAAGAGAATTCCCCTGAAGCCTGAGGTGCCCTTGCAGAACTGCTTCACAACTCTGCAGGGAGGCACCCATTTGCCACCGTGATGCACTCTCTAGAGAGGTGCGCTGCTTACCGGGGCCTCATGTCAGGGATGTCACTAAGAAACTAGCAAGTCTTGTACAGTCCACTGACTATTACCTGCTGCTGTTGTTTCACTTGGGTACCAGTGATACAGCCAGGAGCAGTCTGAGGAGTATCAAGAAGGATTACAGAGCCCTGGGGGTGGTGTTAAGGGACTCTGAAGCACAGAGTTTTTTCATCAATCCTCCCAGCCAAAGGGAAAGGGTATGAAAGGGCCAGTCTAATCTGGCAAACCAACAAATAGTTACAGGACTGGTGCCACAGCCAGGGGTTCAGCTGCTTAGACAGTGGGACGCACTTTGAGAAAGCTGGTCTACTGGGGGCTGATGGGGTCCGTGTGTCAGACAAGGGTAAGAGCATCTTCGGTCATAGGCTTGCCAAGCTGGCGAAGAGGGCTTTAAACTAAAGATGCTAGGGGAGGGGAACCTCAAGCTATCCTACTCTTACCAGTTGACGCCAGTGCCAGCAATAGATACACAGAGCCTGGAGAAGGATCACAGGTCATCAGGAGAGCACCTGAAGAGCAGCACAAAGGAATTCATCAGGGGTCAGTATTGGGATTGACGCTGTTTAATATCTTTGTTGGCAACATGGACAGTGCGATTGTGCGCACCCTCAGCAATTTTGCCGATGACACCAAGCTGTGTGGTGCAGTCGACACACTGGAGGGAAGNCACGAAGATGATCAGGGGGCTGGAGCACCTCCCTTGTGAGGACAGGCTGAGAAAGTTGGGGTTGTTCAGCCTGGAGAAGAGAAGGCTGTGGGGAGACCTTACTGCGGCCTTCCAGTACTTAAAGGGGGACTGTAGGAAAGATGGGGAGGTACTTTTTACAAGGACATGTAGTGATAGGACAAGGGTAATGGCTTTAGGCTGAAAAAGGATAAATATAGATTAGATATAAGGAAGAAATGTTTTACAGCAAGGGTGGTGAAACACTGGCAGAGGTTGCCCAGAGAGGTTGTGGATGCCCCATCCTTGAAGTGTTCAAGGCCAGGCTGGATGGAGCTTTGAGCAACCTGATCTAGTGGAAGATGTCCCTGCCCATGGCAGTGGGGTTGGAACTAGATGATCTTTAAGGTTCCTTCCAACCCAAACTGTTCTATGTTTCTATGATTCTATAGATGTGAAAATATAGATAATATATATGTATATATTGGGAGCTTAAACCAATGAGTGTTACCCTGTTTTTTGCCTGTTTTTCGTGCAACTGGTGAAGCCTGTGTATCACCTCTGGGGAGAGAGCCATCTTATTTTCTATTCCATTTGGTTACTATAGCAGCAAAAATATCAGGTGGAGAGAAAAGAGGAAGCTCAAACAGCCCCAAAATAAACATCTGCCATGTTTACATGTATAGAAATACTAGGACAGTTAATTTTTTATCTAGCTGAATAGGAGATATATTAGTATTAAAACTAGATTGACACGATGTTATTGTGTCGTATTTGGTTTCAACAAAATAAACTTTTTAAGATGCTGGTATGAATGTGGATCTTCTAAGTCGACTAATCTTTATGATCCTTTAGACAAAAGGAATGTGTTCTCTCGTGAGTATTGCATTTTCAATATGGGATACTGGTGTAATAATTTTTTGTGTGTTCGGTGTTTGGTTTGGTTGGGTTTTTTTTTAATCAATCAGATATTGGCCGTGTAATTCTTTTAGCTGGTAAATGTGATTTCTGTAGACACACTAGTACTGTTTAAGCAGAGCAGGGAGTTGCTTGACAGGAGATGCTACAGAGTGTTATTTTCAAGTATTTTAAAAAGATGTACAAGGCACTGGAGCTCTGAATGTACATACTGCAATTCTGCATGTGTATGCACACACCTGGGGGAGGCAGTAAGAAAACTATCCTGAAAGTAGACAAAAAACAGCACTATGAATACAGAATGAGATGTTCTGAATAACAGATATTATCAAACATCTTTGGTAATAGTGATCCTGAAGTAATGTTTCTGAATGCACAGAGTTAATGCTATAGTCACTTTTTTAAAAGATTAATCTGCAAACTCTATTAGGACAGTGTTAACTCCATTAACATACTGGGATGTTTCAGGTGATTCTGCATATTCTGCATATTTTTATTTGCTTTTAAAAACAGACTGAGAATATTAATTAGTTGTTAAGAGACTTGAATACTTGAATTTCTTTATGTTCCGATTTCATGCAAATCTATTTTATCCTTGGACTACTATATACGAGTGCTTAAATTAATTTTCAGTATTGTTTGCTGTTTTCTGTGACATCTCACTCACAGAAAGTTTGGATCACCAGTGTTTGCTGCCAAAGGCTTTTTTTAGGAGAATAATAATGTATTTTCTCTTTCAGTGTATTTACTGTCTCTTTTGCTGGCTATGTGAGTTCTTCCACATGGCAACATTCATTTTTGAAAAATGTTTTTCTCATTTTGAATTTGTTCTTTTCCCATTTGTTCTTTCCAGTTGAAGTTCATAATTAATCTTGGTACTACTAGAAAAGGAAAGCCTGATTTATTGGCAGTGATAATTTTCAGTAGCAAGTGGGAGAGAAATTGCTAAATGACCAAATCATAAATGCTTAGAAATTATGCATTTATTGTTCTGTATCGCATTATGATTTTCTGATAGCGATTGTCTTGTTAAACGTATAAAGCTTATCTTCCTCTGGAGTTCTTCTACATTTTTTTTTTTTACTGTAGTATGCTTAAACTACTGTGAAACAGTATCTTGTGGAATAGTGAAAATCTGTTCCATCTGAGTTTGCCTATGCTGATTGGTAGATTAAAGCCATTCCTCTGGGGTTGTTTCTCTTACCATATTAATATTTTTGTTGGAAAAATGAATTCAAGTTTGTTGAAACTTAAATTTTTTTTTCTTTTTTCTTTATCCTGAGATAGTTAGATCTCTGTGAAATAGCTACTCTATAAAATGAATAAATGTAATCTAATCAGATTATCTATAGTCTGGAAAGCCTACAGATTTTCTGAATGTGCATGCTACGTACTCTATCCTCGTCCCTCCACCTCCTTCTTTTCCCCCCCCTTGTCCCAGTGAGTATCTGGAAAATAACATGTATTGTGCGACTGTTCTACAGTATAAAACTCAATAGTTTGTGGTGTGGACATTGTAAAGAATCTAAACCTCAAGGGAAGAAGAGAAAGTTTGTGTCTTCTAAGGCCAAACGTTTTCCTTGGATGTATTTTGTTTTCATATTTTTGCAACTTATTTCTAGTGGCCCTCTTAATGATATAACATCTAATACTTTACATTCATTTTGAGGAGGCAATGTGGAAGACCATCACATCTCTGTTAGTGTTACTCCCTCCTTGAAATGCCTACTCTCTGTTTAGTTGCCTTAAACAGGGAAACAGAACCTTTTTGATAAGTAAATATTAGGAAAAGGCAAGTAAGACGGTTTTGCAAGTAAAATGCAGGCACATTGTAAGTCTGCATTTTCTACCTGTTTTGAAAGTTTATAAAGTGGAAAGGGAACAAGTGAGGGCAGAGTCAAAAGCAGATAATAAGACTGTCTGACCAACAGAAATAGCTTAGGCAGGCAGCGTTATATACTAATCTGCTCTTTGCTGAAATTGGATATTCCTAAAGCTGATTAAATGCTGAAGTAGGATACCTGGTCCACAAGAGGTAAGGCAAATTGACTCAAACTGATGTGATGAAGCTCTCATGCATTAAAGGCTGGCCAGGGATTTTAGGGTCTTGCTGTAGTTTGTTCTGATATCTTCGACCTGAACTTAGATATAAAAGCTAGAAAGAAGGGATTTATGCCAGATAAGCAAGGCATAAAGGAAATGGGATCAAAGTTTTGTTACTTCCTTGCAAGCTTAATTGAAACAGTGTGGCCACAGATGGAAAAATGTGCTTTCCCTGACAGCAAATCAACTATAAAAGCTTTTGGACAGGTAATTGTTTGGGTTGTAACTGAGGAAGAGCAATGGTGGCAAACACCTTGTCCTCAGTTAAACCCTGTGTTGAGCTACTACAATCACAAAGTCATCCTCTCTGCTCTTCTGAGTGGTAACTGCTCAGAATTACTCTGTTCTCTGTTGCATTCAGAATTAGGTTGAATTTCAGTGGTAGCAACAGTGATGTTTGGCATGACTTGTGTGTCTTGTCTCTTTTTTTTTAATTTTATTTTTTCAAATAAATGGCTTTGGTGACTCATTGAGATGGGAAAGGGAGAATCATAAGTTGTTAATAGTTTGGGGCGGGGTTTTTTTTTTGGTTTTTTTTTTTTTTTTTTTTCTGATGTGACTGTATTGCTACATGTTCCTAAAATACAATTTGCTAAACTGTTAATGTTTTTTGAAAATACCACCTGTGGGTTTAATTCACATTTTGATATCAAGCTTCGTTGCTGAGGCTTCTCTTCATAACTGCAAGATTTTGCACTTCCATTTATCCTCTCATTTCTTTATCTGGGCAGCTGTACTGAACTCTTACTTGTTGAACAGGTTCTTATGGTAGGATTGATCTCACCTGTGGTTTAAATGGGTATCTGCATCTGAGCTAGTTATCAAGATTTTTTGAATCTTAGTATGACTCAGAAGTTATTTATTTCTAACAATATCTGCTATGCATTACACCATTTCACTTTAAAGGTATTTTTATAATTCATATTGTAGTATGAATCATATTTTGGGCAGATTCAAAGATCTAACATTAAGCTAGTGAAAGATCTAACGGTTTGCAATAACAGGCTTCTTATTTAAAAACAAAGTGCTGACTTTTATGCTTCCCTCCCCAGTACTGGCTCTTCCACATGTTTGCAGCCAAGCCTCTAAATTGGGCACAGTTTAGCTTCTCTGCATTAGCCTCATCTTCTCTGAGTGCTTTTTGTTATATCTTGATTTTCTGTTGGATTTGCAGACAATTTGGCAGGTTTCTTCCTCCTGATACATTGACAAATACCAATCATCAGATGTCACTGGCAGCATCTGCTTGAGAAATATCTGTAATCAGAATAATAGGACCGGTGCAAAGGAAGTTGCAGATGCATGGGAAGTGTTTGACTAGTCTGTCATTCATTTGCTCACTGTGAATCATAAATATCAAAAGGCAAAGCTGACTGTTTGACACAATGTGCTTTAGATTATCTGTTTTTCTTTGTTTTCTAGACAGAATTCATCTATGTCCAAGCAACAAATAAACCAAAGACCTTCAAGCATGGTCAGTGAAACATCCACTGCAGTAACTACATCTGCTGTTGATACAAAACCTGGCTTTAAGGTAAAGAAAAAAAGCAGTTGTTTTAGCTTGATGATTAGAACTTCACTCGCTTTAAATCTGATACTCTTTTAATGCCAATTTTAATAGGGCCCTGGGTTTAGACTAGAAGTCTAGTAACTTACCTTAAATAAGAGGTAATATCTTCTACGCAAGCAAAAACCTTTTTACAGCATAGGAGCACCATATACCCACATGACAGTGTTGAATGATAATTCAAAAAACAGTGATTATTGTGACATATAAAGTTTGAGAAGCTTCTTAAGAATGGAAGAAAGTATATGTAATACTAGTATTCTAGCAAGTCTTTTGATAGTCCAGTGTATATGGCAAAAAGTGCTGCAGAATACCAGGAACCGTAATTTGCAGTTATTATATTATTTTTCCATGAAACCTTACTGCTGTTCCTCCTCTTAGTAATAACTTAGATACATTTCTGCCATCACTGTAGTGCACAAACAGTGCAGACACCAAGTTTACACACATAATTTTTAATAAGAGCAAAGTCCATTATTTGGCTTTGACAAAGGGCCTGTGTTTATTATTGCACAAAATATAATAAAGTGGTGTACTTGAGGGGCCACTGACTATTTTTATGCTTCTTTGACCTTATAATAAATTACAGTACAGTGAGAATGGGAGGGGGCTTGATAAAAATAAGCAAAAAAAATATTGGAAGAATTAGAATTAGATAGATGTCTTAACTTTGACTGTAGTTTTTAAACTTCTCAGGCTTTTAGTCTTTAAATGAAGAAGCGTGAAGCCTGTTAAGTAATTGAGTAGAAGAAATAACTTTGCCAAATTGCTTGCAAAGATATTTTTGTTGAGTTGGAATCACTTAGAATCTTTTTCTTTTTGAATTGCTTGGGTGAATATTTGAGAAGATGAAAATAATTTCATGAAAAGCAAAAAAAAAAAAAATTTTAGATCTAAAGTATATAGGTTATTGGACCAACACAAAGATTGTCATGTGTCAAGTCTCAACAATACATTTATCTTTAAAGTGCTAGATGAAATTATTACTGAAAACAGTAAACTTAGCAGGTTACCTGAATTACTTGATACATTTCTTTTTGATATTCTAACAGTTGAACTTACCAGAGTACTTGGGCATTTGTGTTTACTCTATTTGTCCTCCTTATTCTGATTTTTTAAGCCAACATTAGGGGGAGAAGGCTTATTTTTTCACTCTTAAAACTTAATGGGGACCTAATACTCTGCTTTGAGCTGGGGATTTCTCCAGTGATGCGGTTGGCTTTAACTTACCCAGGATCACACTTCTGCCAGAAAGTGTGCATCCTCTGTCACCTGCTCCCTTCAATTGCTTCAGTTTGTCACCTGTTTGCACTGATCTAACCAGGCTTTGCAAGACAGTGAGATCAAAAATGGTGACTGGATACAACTTACAGCGCCACCCTCACGATAGGGGCTAGTTCACTGGAGACATCAGAACCACACAGCTATAGGTGAGGTTAATGCTCTTTCCATCACAGCTTGGAGAATATCCAGAATCGCCTCCCAAAACTTCAGTGTGTCTGTTTGGTCCCTGCTTCTATTTTGTTTGCAGTCCAGTATTAGTGTGGCCACGCATGCTTCTGGCAGGCTCCTAGCTGTGGCATTTTTTAATACATGGCAGCTTTAGACTTTGAATAGAGCTCTTGTAGAGGGCTTGCCTGTGCTTTTCTTCTCCACCAAGTTTGCTTATATAAGATCCATCCTGCTGCAGGCCCTCAGTAAATACTTTACTAGAGTTTTGATTAAGACAGAGAATCAACGTCTTCCTTATATATGCTTTGTTTTGTCATTGCATGTGTTTCCAAGCTTGAAATCACTCTTTTTCTTCTGTAGAGTCAGAAGGAGATCTGTTAACTTCCTTTACAGCCTAACACAAAATTAATTCAAATGAACTAGCAATGAGAACAAAAGCTGCAAAGTGTGTATTCCATTCTGAGGTTGACTTTAGGCATCTTGCAAGTAGCTTTTAAGATCCTTTCATCTATTTCTAAATGCTTTCTTCCATGAATTCCATGATCACTCTTTCAAAGAGTGAGATCCCAGATGCAGACTTGAGACACAATTATGAAGCCAAAGACACGTTCTGTTTGTCATGGCAAAGGTCTCTAGCTACCCATAGCTAATTATTATCTTTTATTAACTGCTTTCATAATTATGTCCTGCAAATGCCATCACAGAACTGTGTAGGTATAGCGTTGGAATCCTGGCCAAATTCAAACTGATCTTTATATAGAGCTATGCACATAGAAATCGCAAAGTGCAGGAACAAGTACATGGCTTTCCACTTGATTCTTTGCAGAAGGTTGACAGCTAAGAATCACAGAATGGTAGGGGTTGGAAGGGACCTCCAGAGATCATCCTGTCCAACCCCCCTGCGTGAGCAGCACACCCAGAGCAGGGGCACAGGACCGCGTCCAGGCAGGGTTTGAATGTCTCCAGGGAAGGAGACTCCACGGCCTCTCTGGGCAGCCTGGGCCACTGCTCTGGCACCCGCACAGCAAAGGAGTTTTTCCTCATATTTAAGTGGAACTTGCTGTGTTCCAACTTGTGCCCGTTGCCCCTTGTCCTGTCATCGGGCACCACTGAGAAGAGTCCAGTCCCACCCTCCTGACACCCGCCCTTCAGATATTTACAAGTATTGATGAGATCCCCCCTTGTGGCTCTCCTCTTGTCCAGGCTGAACAAACCCAGGTCTCTCAGCCTTTCCTCATCAGGGAGATGCTCCAGCCCCCTGATCATCTTGGTAGCTACATTTGGGGTGGAGGGGGAAGGTAAGCTGCCAAGTGTACAGCATATTTGTCATTCTCAATTCAAGATGAAAGAGATGATGACTTCTGGCTTGCTTGATGCAGTGTTCAAGTCTGAAGTTGGATTGAATAAAACTTCTGAAATAAAAAGTAACTGTTTGGAAGGAGAATTTGCATGTTCTGTCCAACACTGTCAGTTGTACAGTGTACAACAAGAGGAGCATGTTGAAAAGAAGAAAAAAGCCAAAAATAGGGTTATATTTATCAAAATGTCAATATGTTTTATTGATGTGCATATAAATATATTTGTAAGTCACCTGAGAAGGGCATTTTTTTAGAAATGCACATAGATTCTTGGGGCAGGCCCCACCATTTTGATGCTGGTACTGTCTGAATAAGTCAACTGAAGCCTTTAGACCAATGCAGTCTACCTTTCTTTTGGAATTTGAGGGGTATGGAGTTGAGGGAATTAAAAGCATAAGGGCATGCTGATAAACCACAATTGTTCTCTGTCCCAGAGATCTGCTTGTTCATAGCCAATTCAATTACGTTATTACCCATATTAAAAGCCATTTATATTGATTGCAAATGAAAGATATGGAGGAATAAAGATCTGTTTCAGTTTGAGAGTAAGGTACATTTGGAATTTAGTGTGTTAAAGCATCTGATGGTGTGAATGGAAGCTTGTAAATGTTACTGTGCCACACAGCAGCAACGCGGCCAAGTTGGAAGTGTAAAGGATAGTAGTGTAATGCACTTATTACTATCTACATTTTGAGAGTGTATTTTGGATGGATTCTGGGCAAGAGAAATAATTGAATTGTTGATGACGCTTATAGTTGCTGGTAGTTTTCCAGGATGAAGTGGTGAGAATTACACCAAGTAAATAAAGAATGTGTCTAGCAGTTGAGAGAAACAGGCAATGGTGACAGGTATGCAATTGTGCCAGTTCTGTGGGACTGTGTGGAGCTGGAGTGTAGAACACAGGGATTAGTTCAGGGCCAATGAATGCTCAATATTAACAACGGGAATCTCTGAGAGTTTCAGTTTTTCCTATTGGAAAAAAAAGGATTTTGTCTAATTTACTTAGAGATACTGAAAGGATTCATGAGCTCATTTTCATGAGTTCATTGAGATTTTTTTGAATGGAAGAGTTTATGACTTAAAACAGGCGGGGTTTTGTGGGCTGTTTGTTTTTTGTTTTCTGGGTTTGTTTGTTTTTGTTTTGTTTTGTTTTGTTTTGTTTTTAATTCCCTGTAGATTGAAAGTTATGTGTTCTCTTATGTGTATCTATATATGCATATTTTTACCAAGATACAGTCTTCCTTTTTGCTATTTAGAAAATCTGTTCCAAATGAAAGGCTGTTTTTACATTTGTTTTGACTGTCTGGTTTTAGAAGAAAAAAAGTTACCCTTCATAATTAAGTTAGCAATTCTTTCTCAGCTGGAAGCTACTGTAAGGAAGAAGATGACACAGCGATGAAACAAGGATTTGAAAATTTTGGCTCTTGACATTTTGGCTTTTTTTGCCAAAACGTACGAGTCATTCACAAAAAAGCCAGCATAACAAATGTACTGAAGTCAAAAGTGACTTCTTCATCTTCAGTGACACAGGCAGCTGCTCTGACCTGCGTTTTTCAACACACAACAATAATATCAGAATATCTGAAGCTAGGAAAAGACTACTGCAGTACAGACAAATACTTTTAAAAATATTCCTTTTCTTTTAAACTAACTTTTTATTCTAGCCAGTAGAAGCAAAGGCTGCAATCAAGTATCTGTTATACGTTGTTTTATTCCAGAGCAGAATGAGATCATTAATACTACAGATGATAAGAAAATTTGAATTATGTAAAGCACCATTAAATGATTTTTTGTTTCTATTATGGATATTGTATTGATGTGGAATACACAGCCATAGGAAAACTTTTCCCCCTCCCATGTAATAGAAATTGTTTGGTCTTTTGACCAAGTCCAAGGATGACTTTTCTACATTGTGGTCTGCATTTTTTTAAAATCAAATAAGGTCAGAGAGTCAAAGTGGTTGATCACTGACAGGGCATCTGATGAAAAAATCAAATTTAAACCCTGCTGTCAGGCTAGATCAGCTATACTTTAACTGTTCCTCCATTCATCTGCCCTTCCTAAAATAAACAGGAGAAAGAAAAATTAGGAAACTAAATTCTGTACATTTTGTAAATTGATTTCTGTTCAGGTGCAAAGCATAGATTTTTGACTTTCAGAGCCTTAAACAGTTTGGGCCTCATTATTTTTCATCATCCTTGTAATGTAGCTGTTGCATCTAACATTTGGCAACAGTTTTTTAAAATCTTGACTGACTCAATTACTTCTCATTTTTCTTAAGAGAAAATAGATGTGGCTTGGCCTGATAATCATACGATCATCCGGAGCTTGGCTGTCCTCATGATACATCTTTGTGTATTTGTTTAAAGTGGTATTTGGACACAGGTTCACAAGTAATCTTTTGAAATATCTTCAATAGTGAACACAAAATGCCTATTGTATTTCTTCCTTCCTTTAGTCTCAGACTTGTTGCTTGTAGGTCTGTGAGTGAGTACCGAGAGAGATTTCGTGGCTGTAATTGACAACGCTGTGTTTGCACAAAGCTAGCGCTCTGCAGCCTGTTAGCCGAGCGCCTTAGCACAAGTATGGCAGAGAAATGGCTGGGAGACCTCTGTGATACCATCCTCACCTGGCTTTTACTGTGAACTGGTCATTGCCAGCGGAATGGCAGGGGCCTCTGCTCAGAAACCTGGCCTGCTAGCTTTGCCCTAGATGGCTGGGCTGCTCAGGTGCTGCCCTGGGCCACGGGTAAATCTTGTGCAGACTCCCACTGAGGTGTCGCTCCTAGGGAAAAGCCCACACTTGGCATTCTTCCTGTCTCCTCTGTCAGGACTTTTCACAGAAATGACCTTGACATGCAGCTCACCTGACTTCTCAGCAGAGCTGAAAGCAGCATTCTGCTTCCTCATAAACAGACTTTGGGGAAACTACCTAGTAAAATCTGCCCTTTGGTATCTCCTTATGAGTGTTAAATCTACATTGCTGTTTTATATGCTGTAGCACCAAAGAAAAAGTGGATTTTTTTTTCTTACTGATTATTGCTATTACCTTAATCCTGCATTAAGATGTGTGTTTATGTCTACTGAAATGTGTGAAATTTAGTGCAGGTTGGTAAAGCCTGGCCTCAAAATTAACAGAATCCCTTTAATGTTATCATAGATTTCTAGAATATATTACTATTATGGTGTCTTCTAGTCCAAATGCTGACTGGCAGAAGCAGTATATGGAGATATCTTTACGATATCATCCGTTGCGTATGACATATGTGCTCGTTTCCAGAGCTGCTGTTTGTCTGCAGATGACAGCACCTCAGTACCCTGACCAGCTGAGAGGACAAAGGAGATAGAGGAAGGAGACAGGGAGTGAATCTGGACAGCTCTTTCCTTGGAGAAGTGGGGAGCAACCGTAAGGGTGGTTTGTGCACCTCAGGTTCCTAAAGCAATTGCAGTAACAACCTGTGCTGAGATTGGAAAAGAACACGCAGATTATTCATCCAGAGATTCTTGCTGTCGTCTTTTTCACAGACTGATAGGCTTTCCTTGTTTGTTTTTGAAATAGTTTTGCCCATATAAGTCAAAACTGAGGTTGCAGTAAAACACAAACCATTACCTAGACCTTGTGATTTCCACTTACTGCTGTCTGGGTCTCTTCCTTAGCAGTGTCACTCTGTCTCCTTTTGTTTGCAGGGTCAAAGTCCAAGCATTTTATTAAGCTATCAATGTTGTTTGAATTTAAACAGGAAAGAAAACCAAAACCAACAAAAAAAGCCCAACCCCAAACAGCAAGCAGCAAGAGTGGGATTCATGCACACACAGTCCTGTGTGTGTAAGAGACTTGTACCATGTTGCAGAGAGAGACTTGCATGCAGCTCTTGTAGTGCACTCAGAAATACTTCCCAAGCACACTAAAACTTCAGCAGTTCTGCCTTTCAGACTTCAGTCACCAGTGCTGCTGCTGTTCAGTTAGGAGTTGGTGGACCATCCTGGCACTGATAGGTTGATGAAAGTGGGGCATTGACTTTGCTGTGTTGTAAATATCATTGTCTGTTTACTTGCACTTGAAAATCCTATAAATACTTTGTTACTGTGTAATGAAGTACGAATTATTGCAGTGGGGTTATTTGTAATATGAAATGAGTCTCAGTACAGTTTAAAAACTACTGCTACATTATGCTTATTTGCAGGTTGTGAAGGCTGGAAACAAAGTTCATAGCTTTGGAAAGAGGGAACAAGCTATCAGGAGGAATCCCAATGTTCCTGTTATAGTAAGAGGCTGGCTACACAAACAGGTATGCATGTAATCATCTGTTTCTGTTCATATACTTCAGTACAATCATCAAGTAACAGTTAGTGCCTTCCAAGTAACTGAAAAAACCAGAAGCTCAAATGTTGGTGATGAAGGGCAGCGCTGGGTACTCCCACAAGCTTCCGTAAGGAGGGGCTTGTGCTCAGCAAGTGTGAAAATCAAGTTTTATGTACAGGTTTGATTCAGAAGTGGAAACAATGATAAATGTACACTGCCGTCATGGTTAAATGTTGAGGCTTTAACTTTGTTTTCTAAATCTGGTTATTTTCCCTGTTTTATCCTGCTGGCTTGCTGCCATGCTGATCTGTCTCCCTCAGAACGCGCTATAAACCCCTGGGTTGGCTGTGAAAGGCCTTATTCCATCTGCTTGCTTATGCCCTTGTACCCTGATCAAAGGCTTAAGTCCAACCCATATGCCTTTTGTTCTCCAGAAGCAGGAGGGAGAAAATGAAGGGAGACAGGGACCTGTTCACCACACATTGCTGTCACCAAGACCAGTGTCCAAGCAAAGGCTGGATTATAGAATTTCATCCAACAAACAGAATTTTACAGCTGCTGCATCTTGAACTCTTAAGCTGACAGAAGCACATCCTTGAGTGCAAAAAGTAAATAAATCTGTTTGATGTATGAGAATACTTCCCTACTTCTAATTTGGCAGTCAGTGTCCATCAGATTATCATCAGAGATCCAGGTTTAGGGATGAGTAGGAGAAGGCCGAAAGCTAAGGCTTACAGTTATGATTCTACATATACAGGAAAGTGAAATTGCTGACAGCCATCCACTTCCTCCTCCATGGAGAGCTGTATTCTGCTATCAACTCTGTTGACATCCACTACCCAAGTCCATTAGTTTTCAGGACAGGAATGAGAACTCAGACACAGTATGTGTTGACAGCGTTATAGCATAAAAAAGGAAAGGGAAGAAAGTTCTTGCATACTTAATATGATGCAGAAAGAAGCAAAATAGTACCTGCAACATTCCTCTAACTATTTCCTTCTGTCCCCTTTCCTCTACTTGCAAGCACGTAAAGCCTGAAGACGCTTTCTGTGCTGCTGGTGTCATCAAAGCCTACCTCAGCTGAATAAGTTGTACTTGTTTAGGTTACAGTC
Organism: Anhinga rufa; assembly: GCA_013400875.1. NCBI lineage: Eukaryota > Metazoa > Chordata > Aves > Suliformes > Anhingidae > Anhinga > Anhinga rufa. The sequence continues at coordinate 40,460 of VZTV01107604.1, forward strand.
TGGTAATTTTACAAGCTTCTAAAACTAATTTCAATATAAATATTACCCATTTTGACAAGGTGAGATATATTATGTAGAGATATATATAGATCTCCACAAGCATATTATATTATAATTAATTAAAATTTGCAAATTATGCACGCTGATTTATTTCCTAAGGAATATTTGCTAAATTACATTTTAGCTATGGGTAACATATGGGAGATTGACTGTAGAATTATAGGGGATCATTGTCTGAAATGTGAGGTCATACTTCACAGCTGTGTAATGATTTTCATCTTAGTCTACAGGCAATCTTTGTTGGAGTTTGTGCCATTCAGATACATACTTTGTTTCTTTATTGCAGGATAAATCTGTCTTCATAAAATATGCATTGGTTGTGTATAAGGTTAATCTGAATGCTGTTTGGGATGCGAGTTTAATTACTTAATGAAAATTAGCAGTTTGAATGTTCTACACTGATTATTTTATAGCTGGATGTTTTGCCTCTTATCTTTCTTAGTACATAATATTTTGCTAAAATATAAACCACTTGCTTTTGCAATTAATACCATATTTAGGTAAACTTCTGGTAATCTACTCACTGGTACAGCATTGCACGATAAGATGTTAGCTTTCCTTAAATGAAAAGTGTGTCACATTTCTTGCATTTCAGGATAGCTCTGGAATGCGATTATGGAAAAGACGATGGTTTGTGCTTGCTGACTATTGTTTGTTTTACTACAAAGGTGAGTAGATACTAGCTCTTTTGAGTTAGCCTGTAACAGTTCACCTGTTCAAATCACACTGCAAGCATAAACTAATTGAACTCTTCTGATATAGTTAGGTATTCTGAGAGGATGCATAGTGAAACAATTACTTATCCATATGTCTTTAATGTACAGCAAATTTCAGGCCAGAGTTGGGGAACAAGGGGGTGCTGCATGATCTTTTGTCACATAACTTATCTTTGATATATGCCAAGGTTTATGTTGTAAAACATTTGGCAGCAATACCAGTTTAAGATTTATCCCATCTCTGGTCTGCGTTGTGTTACCTACTTGCTTGCACTTGGACAGCTGATGTTTTGAGAATGCACTATGGCCAGATCAGGGCATTGATTCAGCTTTAATCCAAGGCACAATGTAGAAGTGAGAACTTCTGAATCTGGTATTTCTGCCAAAACAGGTTATGTGATCTTAGCCTGAATTAGAAATAATGGTATTAAATAAGTTTATTTTGGGGTTTTGAGTATTGTGTAGTGTGTTACAATTTTTGTAAAGCCTTACGGAATATGAAACTTAGATCCATATTTCTAGGTGCTGCATTTCTGCTGCTGATCACTTTAGAGCTAGCACTAATAGAGGTTTCCTAATTATAGCAATTAGCCTAGATGTAGAAAGCTAAATGGAAGGTCCGTCATGTTATGCAGCCTGTCAGAGTTCATTTGTCACAATAAGCTTTATTCTCAAAGAGTATTCTTCTGTCTGAACCTAAAAAATCAACCCCCCAAAAAAAACCCTCAGCAAACCCCCAAACTAATCTCTCTTAAAAAAATTCAATCTTGTTTCTCTAAAAATAAAATATTTTTCTCCATGTATTACTGGTGTTAAGTCATGAAAAAATTCAGGTCAGAAGGAACTTCAGGAAGTGTCTAGTCCAACCGCTTGGTGAAAGCAAGGTCAGGAAAGAAGTCAGCCCAGGTTGCTCAGGGCTTAATCCAGTCAGGCATTGAAAACCTCCAAGGATGGAGATGGCACAGCCTCCTTGGTTGGCCTGTTCTGCTGCTGCTCTGTCCTCACTGGGAAAATTCTTCTTATATCCAGTCTGAAGGGCTCTTCTTTCTACTTAGTGCATGTCGTCTGTGGTCCCTAAAGGATAATGTATTGTTACCCCACTGAAAAGTGCGGTGAATTAGATACAATTTTTTTTCATTCAACAGACAGCAGAGAAGAATCTGTTTTGGGTAGCATACCGTTGCCTAGTTATGTAATATCTCCAGTTGGACCTGAAGATCGCATAAATCGCAAATTTTCTTTTAAGGTACAGTTACAAAGCTTATTAGCTAATCATATTTTAAAATGTTTATTTACATTAGAAGATAGTGTTGTAAACAGAAACATCATCTGCTTTCCTATTTTTTTTTAAAGTAGACAGGTTTATTGACTGCCTGTTCAAACGTGGCATAGCACTTGTTTTGTTGCTTATGAATTGACATTCATATGTCTGTTACTATGTAAGTGTCTTTAGAGCTTAATAATGTGTCTTTGAGTAAAGATCCTGTTTTTAAAATTAGCAATTAGTATTGATAATATAGTGTTTATATATACTGTTTGCAAATTGAAAGAAAAGTTGTCATTTTTTCTTTATAGAGTACTTGATCTCATAGTGGACTGATGGTCTTTTGGTTTTGTTGTGTTCCTTCTTAAATAAAATAATCAGCTCAGTTCTCACAGTTAGAAAATGACAACACTGTAGCTTTTTGATGTATACTTTCGTTATTTCAGGGGGAAAAAGAGTAACCAATTTTTTCTCCTTTTTTGTGGGGGGCCAATAGTTGGCCTAAGTGACATTGAGTTTTTTAAAGAAAAAATACTCTTGTTTTGATACAGTTTGAGGTTGGTTGTGTGTGTTTTCTTTATTTAAAAATTTTGTATGTATAATTTATAGTTCTATTTGTTATAAAAACCTACAAAAATTAAATAAAACATACATTCCTTTTTGGCAGTGGAGAAACCTGATCCAGTTGATTGTCTGGGCTGCAGCACTAAGGCAAAGCTTAGAAACTTCAGTGTGTGTTGCAGATTTAAATTCTACTGATACGTGGAGCAGAACCTGTTTTTCAATGAAGCAAATGTTCTTTAAAAAAATACTTTAAAAAATAAATTAAGAAATCAGGTTTTGATCAGGTATGCTTTAGGAGATCTAGAGGGAAACTTTCTGTTTTAATCTTTTCTGTGTTGAAATTACGAAGAATGTGTGCTCAGCTTAGACTTTCTCTTGCATTTTGATTTTTTGGGTTGTTCTAAAATTGTAGACTGCCTTTTGTTGCTTTAGATTCTATTTTCAAGTGGATAATGGTTTGAAATTTATTAAACAAATATTAACTTGGGAAAAGTGTTTAAAAATAGACCCAGTGCACTTTGTGGAAATGTTTATTGTACTTTTTCAAATGCATTGAACATGAGATAGCAGGACAAGCTACAAAGGAACCTTTGTTTAAGGAAAACATTCCACTCCAATATTTAATGAGTGTAATTCATCAAACCCTCCTCTTCTAGAGCCTTTTCCTAAGAAGCAGCACATACTGAAAGAGGAGGACCCGGTGTGCTTTTAGGCTTCTACTTCTCTTGAATAACTGTTAGTGCAGACTGGGGAAGGAGATAAAGAAAGTAGCCATAGTATCTAGTTGCTTTAGAGTTTAAAAAAAACGCATGCTTTTTATTTTATTGAAAGGAATTTTGAAAATGTTAATCGAATGTATATTAGGATTATCAACCTGTTTAACACTATCAGTGATAAGGGGGAAAACCCCCTACGTGTGTGTGTATACATATATATATATATATACACATACACACACACATAGTTTCTAAGCGGTATGTTCTATAGGCAAGCTCTCAAGTCACCACTGCCAAGTTGTGCCTCTCCTTTCCTGCAGAGTAGAATTCATGGTTGTGATCATAGTTAAACGTTTTCAGAAGCAATTGCAGACTTCCACTGTTCCTTTTAGGATATCATACCTATATGAGCTCCACCAAGTTTTTAACCTGAGTTTTTTCCTGAAAATCATAGAATCATAGAACGGTTTAGGTTGGAAGGGACCTTTAGAGTTCGCCTAGTCCAGCCCCCTGCAGTGAG
>VZTV01107609.1:5139-15890 GCA_013400875.1 Anhinga rufa
CCAGGATCATGAGATGGCTGAAGCCCTGAATCCCTGTAACCTCTTAGGGGCTGCCTCGCTTCGGGGAACCAGGCAATCCCAGGACCCCCACCTCCAAGAAAAGCTGGCACTGGATGAGTTACTGTGAAGAGGGAGAGTTACAGAGTAAGGAACTATTTTCAGAGGGAAAATTGTCACAAGACATTTATTTGTGCAGTATTTCTGCACTCCACTGTACTTTTCCCATTAGAAAATAACTCATGATGAGTTGAGAACTGAGTAGTGAAAGACCCCACTGGAAGTAGGAGGTATGTATCCAGATTAAACTGAAATGCTTGCTTGACAAGGCTAGAAGTCAGCCATCTCATCTAAGCTACTCAGTTAACACCTGCAGAGACACAAGCACTTCCACAGAGTGATTCAGCCCAACCTGCAATGGCTGTGTACGAAAACTGAAGTGAAGCACCCTCCTGAGTGGATATCTGACTACAATAACCACACACAAGGGAGAATTAGATTAGACTAGACACCTAACTTTTAATAATTAGGGGTAATGAGTGTAGATGAAAGGTAGGTAGTCTTGGTTTTGCTCCTCCACTGAGCGTCTCAGAGAGTGATGGTCCAGTGTTTCCAGCATCGCACACTAAGATGGAGGGTTGATTAATCAGTGACTGACAAAAATATTATCTAGTGCCACCTCTTGGAAGTAAAGGAAAAATTGTTTTACGTTCAGGGTTGATCTCATATATGTATTGTCTCTGTCCTAATTTCAACCTCTACACAGCCTGGATAAACAGGTAGAAATGTCTTCACACTGTTACCAAAAGAAACAAATTATTTTATGCTATGTCTGTGAATATCAGGGAAGTCAAATCAACCATGGTTTTGCTCAGCAACAAGAAGCCTTGAATTAAAAGCTTCCTTTCTGACAATTTAACCTCTCACAGTGGACTAAGACTCTCATTTTCAGAGAAATAGAGGTGTTAGGACCCACAGCAAAGAACTTGCGATGCCATTCACTTGGGAATAGTGTTCCAGACTTCAGTATATCATCTAATTTACCATGCAATTTTAGATTAAACAAGTGGATACTGAATCATCTTTGGACTAGTAAGCTACTAAGCCCAGTGGTGGACATGAAGATAAAAAGTCCCGATGGGCAAGTCTTAAAAGGGAGCTGCAATTTATGCTTCAGCTAATCATCGTTGCTCTGTCTGAAAACAAGAAGAAAGCATGAGGCATAACAGAATGAAATGTAGCATCCTTCTCCCTGCAATGCACATCTTTTCACCGGGATTAAAATAGGGTTTGCATTTTAAATTTTCATTTACTAAACAGAAAAATATTTTACTAGGAGGGAATGGTATTAAGGAGAAATGATTCTTTGTGTGCCCTCAGGCCTGGTGAAGACAGGATTTGATTTGCTGTGTTAGGCTGGAATCTGGATTGATACACAGAGATGAGAAGGTGTTTAATAAAATTTACATTTCATTTTCTCACTTGACACCAGTCTCCTGTCACTCACCGAATGAAGGGAATACGACAAATAACTTTTGTCAGCACCTAGACATGGAGAGACGGTCGAGGGGGGGACGGAGAGCAAGGGTGGGATATTTTTAGCATCGTTCCCTTTGACAGCTGTGAGACTTGGCGTGTCTTGGGCACCGGCTTCATTTTTAATGTACTTTGGAACAGAGAGGTGTATCAGGAGGGAAAGCACAAATTAATCCAACCACACCTAACCCGTCCCTGGGGATGGACAAATGACCTACTAGGAAATGAATGAGATGACCTAACCCAAAGCAGCAGAGCATTTCAGCGCATGCTCCATGCTCAGCTTGTGTGTAGCTCCTATCTCTGACAAACGCAGTCTGATCTGCCTTGAGTCCATCTTGCACAGTGCTGATGCAGAGATCCTCTTCCACGCCATTGTTTTGGCCATGTCACCTGTTTCTGTTCTTCTTCTTTCCCTACTGATTCCAAATTAAAGTGGCTGTTTTTAGTAATAAACCCTTTCATCCCTGATTTTTTTCCACCTGAATTTAGGCTTCTAATCGAGGTCCCAAGATCAGGGTCTTAGCCAGCCTTCTCTCACTCTTCACTCAGTGTCTCAGAGATATTATCCTTCCCAGAAAAAAAATGAATCCCTCTCTGGAAACAGTTACCTCCCACTGCTGAGCACAGAGCGATCCCAGGGTGACCGTGCTATTAACCTGAGCACCTACGTGCATAAGGTTTAACTGCACAAGTCCAGAGGGAGGGAGTTCTTTTGCAGGAAGTCTGAGTATGGGTTCTCCTCCTCTTTTGTTCCTGTGGGGTACTAGGCCTTCTCTTTTCAGCTAAATTTTAAGTCAGATCAGTCCTGCATCCCACAGGACTCCCACAGAACCTGGAAAAGAGCTAAGTGTGATGAAGAATGTGCAAGATACCTAGAAAAGCAAGGTGAATAAGCATTACTCCCTATTTATCCCTATTTATTACTTCCTATTTACCTGGAAAATATCAGACAGAACATTTAAAATAAAAGCAGAAATAACTTCTTTTTTTTCACATGGGATGTGGATAATTCAGTGTAACACGACATTCATGCTACACTTTCAGAAAGTGTTCAGAGACAGTAAGTCCATCCAATGGTCACTAGGAGCAACCACCATTCCCAGAAGTCTCTTCTTGCTTAAGGTTGAATCCAAGGAAGGCTCATTTCATATTTGTCTTTTTCTTAAATTCTTACCCTAGAATCCAGCACCAACAGCCCTCCATATGAGGGTCTGGCCTAATACAATATGGAAGCTATTCAGAGGTTTCCCTAGCTTATGTGCAATCTTCTGCCATGGCATTCATTCATAACTGCAAATTGAGCCAGGGTGATGAGTAACAGGGACTATTTTTCATTTAGCATGTAATGTGAGAAAAAAGCTTTGAATTGAAACATCTGAGGCAAAGTTGACAGCATGCTGGGAGTATTTTAGGAGAAAATCATTCACTGAGCAGGAGACCGAGAGAGAGGAACAGAAGCTTAGATAGAGTCAGATTTTTGTTTCATACTGTCTTCCAGTTTGTTGGGTATTTTCTGCCAAAATGCTCACCTTGAGCATAAAGCTAAAGACAAGCTGAGAATTATTTTTTTTTTTACTAATTTAAGAGTCTTCTGTCTTTTTTTTTTCTTTCTTTCTTTCCTTCTTCCCTACTCCTTTTTTCTTTGCTGGTCAGAATGTGAAAGAAAAGAGGATGGGGGAAAAAAAAAGAAGGATAGGGTAAATATCTCCCCAACGGACCCTCCTTCAAATGAGATTTCAGCTTCCAGTTTCAAAAATAAAACATTTCTATGTCTTTTTATTTTCCTTTTTGGAAAATTCACTAGTGGAATGATTACTCTAGTTTCCTTTTCTTCTTTGAAAATTGAAAATTTTGACATGCTTTGGGGAGACAGTAGCAGATTGGTGGTAGCTTCTTGGTAACTTAGCATCTTGGTAGCTTCTGCACACACACACACACACACACACACACACAGAGGTTTGAGCCAGTGAAAAGCAGCTGTGACTTTTGCCAAAGGTGCTTCCTAGGTTGACCTTATGCTCCTAGGAACTTCTCTGTCCCCCACTGCAACCTCACACCATGGTTGTTTTCTGTCATGTCACCTACTATGTGAAAGCTTGTATCTCAGGTAGCGTCTACCTCCTGTCCCCACCCTCAAAAGCACACTCCTTTTATATATCAGAGAAATCCCCATGCAAATATCCTTTGCTGGTGTGTTCTGAAATCTTGGAATGATCCTATGGTGTATCAGGCTCTTGCTCTTCCAATTGTCTTCATAATGTTGATCAACAAATCATCACCCAACATTTTGCACATTTTAGTAGGTACAAAGCTGGAATAACTTCAAGTCTTGGCAAATGCACAATGGTTGCAAAAAAAAATAATGTAAAAAACCTGTGAATCTACATAATCACCAAGTACCCATAATGACCCTTGGAGTGTTGCATTGAGCAGCTTTCCTGATCCAGTGAAGGTTTTCTCTCACGTTTCCTAGTCTATTGAAGATTTTTTTTCTTGGTGTAATTTCACTCTTAATAAGACTATTCACTGCAGAATCAGAAGCTCAGAGAAAAGCCTTCTGACTGGACACTTGCCTCCTTTATTTGCCATTTATACCTCTCATCCTATAGAAATAAATGCCATAATAAATGTCATAATAAATAGGGATTTGGAGTTATACCATATAGAGATGATGAAAGGGTTTATAATCTCATTGCTGTTATTTGGTTTTCCTTTTTTTTTTTTTTTTTTAATTTTGTCTTAGGCACACAATTCCTTCAACCCAGACTGTAATTAATTTTACTACATCACCAGTTATCTCAGCTCCCTAACCAGGCTTGTCATTTTAATTTTTCACAGGCTTTCTTTTTTTCTATCCCTGTGCCTGTTCCTGTATCTTTGTGAAGTCTCATCAACTCTGGCCCAAAGCCTTAGGCAAATTTTTCTGTAATGCACTCCTCTACTTCAGATGTAAGAGGAAAAAAATACCGTTTCTACAAAATGGGGAAAAAAAAAAAAGGAAGAGGATAATTCTGACCATACATTGTCTAGGAATTCAGACAAGCCTGGAGAGCTTGGTTAAAAAGAAGGCATCCTTTCACCTTCACTCTTATTTATATTAATAAAGGAACTCAAGTGCTATTGGAGATGGGACTACAGAAAAAGGTTAGCAGGTGAAAACCCCAAATCCAGCAAACTTAATGAAATTTTTGCCATTGGCTGCAGTGGAGCAAAACTTGTCAAATTTCACTGACATTTAACATGACTGTCAAGAAAGACTTTGGGTCCTGGAGGATGGCTTTGCATAGGCAGATATAGAGTTTTGCATTTGTTTTGTTGTCATGGTTTAGCCCCAGTCAGCAACCAAGCCCCACGCAGCCGCTCGCTCACTCCCCCCATGGTGCAATGCGGGAGAGAATCAGAGGAGTAAAAGTGAGGAAACTCATGGGTTGAGATAAAGACAGTTTAATAGGGAAAGAAAGAGCCACGCACGCAAGCAAAGCAAACCAAGGCATTCATTCACTGCTTCCCATGGGCAGGCGGGTGTGCAGCCATCTCCAGGAAAGCAGGGCTCCATCACACGTAACGGTTCCTTGGGAAGACAAACGCCATCACTCCCAATGTCCCCCCCTTCCTTCTTCTTCCCCCAGCTTTATATACCGAGCATGACACCATATGGTGTGGGACATCCCTTGGGTCAGTTGGGGTCAGCTGTCCTGGCTGTGTCCCCTCCCAGCTTCCCGTGCCCCCGGCACAGCACGGGGAGCTGAAACAGCCCTTGACTGGTGTAAGCGCTGCTGAGCAACAACCAAAACATCTCCGCATTATCACCACTGTTTCTAGCAGAAATTCAAAACACAGCCCCATACTAGCTACTGTGAAGAAAATTAACTCTATCCCAGCTGAAACCAGGACACTTTGAAGGCTTCCTTGATGTTCAGTGTGGGGAGGTTAGCACTTCGCTAAGCCTAAGTAGATTTGCTGAAAGGGCTTAGTGTCCCTCGCAGAGCTGGCCTGAATGTGGGCTGCGCTAAAGCATGAGTCTTTGCCACAACATGCCTATAGGCTTCTTTGAGAAGCTGAGCTGGAATCCTGCTGCTGTCTTTTTATGTGTCCTCCCAGAAGCTGGACTATGACGGTATAAAACAGTGAACTCTTTTCAGCTGAATCGCTTGCAGCTGGGCTAGAAGTCTTCTACAACCTCAAGTTAATCAAGGCACCCCATCCCTCATGGGTAACCCGCATATCACAGTGGGCTTTTCCTCTGGCTCCTTCCACTCCATCCCGACCCTGCTCTACCTTCACCCTGGCTTTTGGAATGCATGTCTTCCCATCAAGGAGTATTTCAACACACAAATTTACCCATCAAACATCCATGCAAAGGTGGAAACCACTGTTGTCCTAATTATAGCATAAGGATTAAGGAGAACTCAACAATACAAAGACTAAGAGGCTTGAGCAGGATCACCAAAAGTACTGATGGCAAGACAGTAATGACATGCCCCATTGGCCAAGCTGGTATTCAAACTGTTGTAAAATGAAGCTTTTGGTTTGGGACATGAGATATGTATTCTCTTTCTTTGCCTTGCCCAGAAAATCCTGGGGCAGTTCGGGTATGTCTGTTCATCTAACTGTGCATTCCCTATATGAGTGAGAGGCTGGTTTTTTCCTTTGCCTGTCTAGATGGAAAAGTTTTCAAAATAAGTCTGGCTCCGCACCAGCCACAGAGCAGTAGGATCCCATTTCACCCAAGTGCTGTTGCAATCAGTCTAAACCCAGTTATTTTTTGGGAAAGACACTACCTGATGTTTAACCATGTTCTTCAGCCACTAAGTCTCAGTCACATCTTTCTTTCTGATCACCACACTGACTTTTTTTTGATACTCCACACAAGGTCCCCTAAATTTCTAACCTATTCAGGATTCACTTCATGTGATTTTTCATCATGTTTTATTTCACTTTCTCCCCACTTCTTTCCCATGCTCCACCATTCACTCAGTTAATGCATAGCAGTGTGGGAAATCAAGATCGAGAATGCTGTAGTGAAAGATTTTTTAGTCCTGCTTATTCCATTAGAGGTCTAGACATGGGAGGCATGATTTGTTCTCTAAACAAAGTGTGGATAAATGCAAGGATTATTAATTAAAGGATTAATTAAAGCCCTTAACTGTTTCCAGTATGTCTGATTTTTTCCCCAAAAGAAGGCTCCATTGTATAATTTTTGCAAATCGTTTATATTCAATATTATTTGCATATTATTTGCATATATTCTCACATTTGTAATTATATATTATTTGCTTTCACACTGCTTGGATACAATAGAGTCACTTACTAGGAGTAGAAATACTGAAGGGGAGTGGAGTTCAGGGGATGGGGGAATTGTATATATGTGGAGAGGAAAGGATCTCCTACCACGTGAAAGCATCTAAAACTGGCTATCAGCTGTGGAGGAAAGGAAGGGTCTCAGATCATTTCACCAAACCTGGATATCTCTGCAAGGTATATCTTCTTATTTGGACCCAGAATGAGGAGGCGTAGGAATCTACCATATTGAGTGACACAAAATAATATTTTGGTCTCTGCAGAAAATACTGTAAGAAATTGTTTTTCCATAACATGGGAGAGGTCAGAAAGGCTGATCTATTGCACTTAATAATATAAGGCCGTCATCCTCAAATGTCTGAAGCCAGAAAATCTCCTGTGCAGTCAGCCAGAAGCCTGGCTCACCATGGGATCAGTCTGATTTCACCAGAAAATGATGCTTATAAACACAGTATAGTGCAGGAGTTAATGTTGGTAAATCTATTTTTTTGCCTAGAAAACTGTGTAGCTCACTGACCAGCATCTGCACCTTAGCTCCTTCAGCTTGAAGCAAACTGTTTTGTCATTTGTTTTGTCGGGTTTTTTGTTTGTTTGGTTGGTTGGGTTTTTTTTTTCAAATTGAGGTTTCTTACCTTCTCTTCCACTGCTGATATGGGCAGAAACTTCATTTTCCTGCTTAAGTATTTTTTTTGCAGAGGAGTATAAATTTTATCTTGTGCCACTGGGCCATCTTGCAACCAAGAATTTTATGGTACAGAGAGGGCATAATAAAGTCCCTCATCTTCCAGCTCAGTAAAGCAAAACACAGAGGAATTCTCTGAGCAACTGAAGACCATCAGCATTATTATTATCATTCATAAAGAGTAGTGTTCATAACAAGCCAGTGATTTAAGGGTGTTAGAAAACAATGACATGGTGAAGATTTAACTCAGCAGAATATTTTAATTAAAAAAAATAACAACACAGATTTAACTAGGGAGAAATGGAAGCACTTACTCAAGTTACAGTGAAATGGAAGTTGAATACGTTTGGTTTTCCTCAGAAAAAGGAAAAGATTTATGCACATACTGAGGTTCTCTGAATGACACTAAAGGTATGATTGGAAGAAATGGCAAAAATCTTGTATATTTGTATATATGCATACATACCAATCAGCATTGCTCTAGCCACTAAGACTATATGAGTACTAGTATATTAAAGTGTCAGAAATCCAGTTATCTGCACTGTTGAATTATTACGCTAATCCCCAAATGCTTTTGAATGTAATCTCAAAGCTGACCTAGCTAGCCAGATAGCACTCCTCCAGACAACTCTTGGAGAGAGTTTTAGAGGTGTCAGAAGAACTACTCTCAACAGGTAGTTTGGTTACACCCACCTTGTTTTGGAAGCTACGGAAGTTCAACATCATAGACATGGCCAGAGTCTCCCAGTTGGCTGCAGACCCAGGTAACAGGTTCCTTGGTACATGTGCAGCGTGGCAGCCTGGTTCCCCATGCCAATATGTATATGTTTTTCTCTAACCACACAGGCAAAAGAGTCAGCTTTGCATTGACTGCAAGCCAGGCAAAGCTTGCTTTGTCGGTGGTCCACCACCTCACATCACTTCTCTTACACCTCTGCTGCTACCACAGCAATATGCTCTCCAACATCATTCTGAAGTCTGGGCATCCTTTCAGACTTCTCTCTTTCCTCTTTGTAGCCAGCTGAAGGCTGGGGGCCATCCTGGCTGGAACACCTTGGGACTGTTGGTTGTTGAAGTTCCAGAGAGTCACCAGGAGATGTTTCTTCGTGTGACTGTTTGTGACTGTCACCGTTCCTAGCTGAAGAAAAGGTGTCTCTGTTACCTCTCTTATGCTCGACAGTGCTCATCTTTCTCACTGACTTGGCTTCACAGGGCTGCAGGTTCAGCTCCTCCCGTTGTCCTGCGGCACGTACCACTGCTCCAGTTCCTTCCATATCTGTGAAAGCAAGACTTGTTTGTGCTTTACAACAATTCTAAGGCCCTACCTTCATCTTCCTTACACTTCTATGCCTTTACTATGTGTTAAAGATGTTAATGAAAAAGATTTATTGTTGGGGAAATAATTTTAACTGGCCAACTGGCCACAGATTGAGAAAAAAGTTGTTAAAACTGAATAACTATAATCTGTTTCCACAACTAAAAATACATCAACCAAAACAGCTGGTTTGATATGCTAACAGGTCCTAGAGCATCCTCCTATGGTTTTCAAATATTTCAATAAATGCTTAATAATAAACTATATAGAATACAACTGGTTAGTAAGCTATGTATTGCTAAGACTGGTAATCATTCTAATACTACACATCTATAAAATAAACCCTTTATGAATCAGGCTGCAATATAAAGTAGAACTTTTTTTTTCCAACATTTGAATCCTACTCAAGTCAGAGCCTGTAACCTGCAATGCTGTTTAAAAAATGCAGAAAAAGCAAAATATATACAATACATTTTTCATGTGGAAACGAAAAATGTTTACAACTTAATAAATCAAACAGTTATCAACCACAGAGGCGGAATCACTTGTAGTGTTACAGCAGATGGCTTCTGAGTTGACAGGGTGTGCTATCACTTCAGTGCAAGATTGGCAGTCTGCTTCATCTGGATGCTAAAAACATTTGTAAAAGTCTTACAAGCCTCTCCCTTCCCCCCAGAAAACAAAATAAAACCAGCTCAGACCCAAACCTTTTATACTTGTTCCAAAGTCAGAACTAGTTCCAGTCCGCAATTCTCATGTGTTAGTGGACAACGCCAGCTTTTGCGGCCTGTTCATCAGCATATATTATAGGTCCTTACCACAAATGATCCCAGGAAATGTGCTGTTACAACTCCTTATCTTTCAGGTTTGTCCTTGAAATGTAACCCTTAGCAGGATTAATAACAATTTTCCCCTATCTTCATTTATTTTCTACAATTTCCTTATTTTTTCATGCTTATGCTCCGTTTTCCTATTAAGAAGTCCTGCTTTTTTCTCAGTGTACACTCATAGCTTTCAATTTCAGGATTATGCCTCTTGGAAATCCACTGGAAAATTATCGGTAAATTTTCAGTAGTCACACATGTTTCTGTGTGTAACAATTTTCTTTCTTAAGATTGATTTAACATTAGGTAGTTGGCTGTTTTAAAGTACAAATTACATAAATCACTACCTTCAATTTTCTTCTTTATACAGATAAACAAGATGATCTGGTCATGATCCCCTATACCAAAGCTTTATGTTATTTCTTGATATGTATTGATGCCTTATTCATCTTCAAAGGAGCCATTTTCAACTATGAATACAGGTCTTTTCAAACGAGTTTGAATTAATGGAGGAGGCTAAAAGTTTTCTGAATATGAGCAGTTTCAAGGATGAAATACTGCCTTGAGATTTATATGACATAGTAATCTAAAATATCCTGATTTTTTTTAATTAAATACAAACTATTCAATATCAATAAAGCACACGATTAACTGGATTAAGTACCAGCTAACAGACAGAGCTCAGGCAGTAATTATATATGGGAAATAATTCTCAGAGGTGGGGATGTGTAGCAGTACCAGACACTACCACTAAAATGGATGATATTCGGTGTTTCCACCGGTGATTTGGAATTAAAACTAATAAATTTTCTAAAAGGTGAAAAAAAATGGCAAACTGGTAGAAAGGAAGGAGCTGATGTGAGCAACCTAGAAGCCAGAGATGCAGACCCTGTTTGCAGGGTGGGAGAACCTTGTCAGGAATACAACAGTGATTTCCAGGCGATGGTGGCCAAAGAGTTCAGGGCAAGGATCAATAAGGTACAATACCTGAAAAAAATTGAAATTGAACCTAGGAAACGTAAGCTGTTATAGGGTACAACTTTTCAGTTGTGAAGGTGATGAACCACCAGAATAAACTGCAAAAAGAAAAAAA
>VZTV01107610.1:760-13648 GCA_013400875.1 Anhinga rufa
AGCTCTCAGACAAAGCAAACAATCAAAAATATTATGGATTTCAAGTTCTAGGTGTTCTTGGAAAAACACAGAAGCTGAAGTTGTGTGGGGGTGACACATGTGGGAGTTTTTCCCTAATAAAGGACTAATTACTCTGGTTTCACAGAGCTTAAATGTAGAGTACAATTTTCTTTCCTCCTTTGGAGGAACTAGTGCAAAAGACTTTTAGGTGTCCAACTTCAGGCACTTCAGTCCAACATTACAGTTGCAGAAAACAAAACCAAAACCAGCCCCCTTTTCCAATCCCTGTCCAATCCTGGGAACACAAAAATCCGCTGGAAGACTTTATTTTACCCTTTCTTTAAAGACTATCTGGAATTATAATGCCCAGCGTGATGAAAAAGGAACCAGACACAACAGGCATAGGGTAGGGTGTCATCTAGAAGGTATCAAGGATAGATACCTAACTCAGAGAAACAGCTCTGAGTTCAGCACAGAGCACTGCAGTCATAAATTCATTAAAACGTTGTGGTTGTAATGGTGCCTCTAATTTTTAGAAAATAAAGAGTTGTCTAGAAACCTGGATAGCTGAGCTCTAGCTTCTCCATCTAAAGGACCTTCATATTTATCTTCCAGGAGGGCACCATAAAATGACATAAAGCAAGCTGTAGGAAGAAGGTACCTTTCTCTGGCCTGTTAAAGCTTGGCTGCTGTACAGCCAATAACGTAAGGCACACGCAGCAAGTAAGCAAGATGAAGACAGAGCTCTTTATAAAAGTGATTAGTGTATGCCCTGGGAATGATGGCATTTTATGCCCCCAGATTTTATACCTTCCTCTGATTATCTGGTGGTGGCAACTGCCAATGTGTGGCCAACACCATTAAGTTAACTGTCTCAGTTTTTTCATATTTAAAAATTAAAATAATGGCTTTAAAAATTAAAATAATGGTTCCAGCCTATTTCACTGGGGTTTCTGAGGCTGAATTAGTAATTATGAACTGATAAAAGATCTCTGGAGAGCTGGCAAAGCATAGTATTATAATCAGTTTCCTGCTGTCTTAAATACTGGGTTTGGGTAACTTGGTCTGTGTACGTTCTGTTGCCCTGCTTCAGAGAGACAAAAGGGAGAAGAGCAAGTCAGGTACAGAATCAGAAATTCTTCTTTATTACTATATAATGAAGGGTAAAGGTACATTGATATATTCTTCTGGTACCCACATGCTAACACAGTTGTGGTTAGAGACTAGGATTTTGACTGATACCTCTGTGTCAGTACATTTCTTCCATGAAGAATCAATTGTTTTACTTAATGTGAAGGAATAAACAATATAAGCCCAACGTTTCACCTTTGTGGATAAGGGTTCAGAACAAATGTTAATAGAAAAGTCCTGGTTAAAAGTCCCCAGCTTCAGTGAATATCCATTTACTCTGTTATGTTTGTGATGACAAAAAGATGACTCAGGAGCAGGTAGAAAAATATGAGTCTTCCTTGGAGGGTGCAAAAGCCAAGTGTGCTCTGAGGGCTGGCAGGATGGACCAGAGATACCAGTGGCAAGATTCCTACTGATCAGTAGCTACTTCATCTTGCTGCCAAGGCTGCCGGAGGCTTCAGGTTTTCTGCAGAGGTCAGGAAAGAAGTTATTTTCCTTTTCTGGGTGAGGGCAATGGTGGGGAGTCACTAATCATCCCTCCTGGGTAGCCAACTGCCTTCACAGCAAGGTCCTGTGCACTGGGATCATAGCCAGGCATGGTCAGCATGAAACAGGTTTCAAATCACCGAGGTTATGAAGTATAGTAAGCAATAGGCTAATCATGTTTCTTTAATAAGAAAAGCACTGTGTCGTACCCCGTCCCATAAAAGTTCTCTCTCCAGCCTGCCTGCAAGTTTCAGCTCCTTGTAAAAGCTCTGGAAGAGTAAATCTTATCTTGGTCACCACGTAATGTGACAGTGACACTGATACAGAGGTAGACGAGGTTGTCCATCTGCAGCTTCTCAGATTTATATATAGTCCCCTTTTTCCCGTATCCTCCTCTAGCCCCTTCCTCAGAGTGAAACCGAGTCATATTCCACTTCCCTCGAGCACACAGCCCTCATTGTTGGCCAGCTTATGGCCAGCAACGAGGGCATTCTTACATATCAGTCCCTGATACTGATATTACTGTGTCTTACAGCAAATACTTTACAATCCCAAGTCACCCTGGGTTTTAATGAGCCATATTTAAGCAACTCACCAGCATCGAAATCCCTGTTATTATTTCAGCTGTGCCTCTGAGATAAGGCAGGTGGTAAACAGATCCAGCCGGACAGCAGATTTGCCTGCAAAACGTGTGCTTGTTCTTCTGGAAATTTTAGAGAGCGCTTGCTTGACTTGCCCTTTAGAAAAGCTTTGTTCTATTAGAGCTTCCTATTTCCTGCCCACAGTTTCATGTTGTCTACTGGAAGCAGCTGACAAAAGCATCACATTCATTTTTTCCATAAAGAAAATGCTTGATGTTATGCTTGTCCTTTATGTTGATCTGCAGCATGTACCCTTACAAGTGTTTTTTGTGGGTACAGAGGAGAACAGCGACAGTATGCTCAGCCTGCTACTGTCGATCTACCCAAGCCATCTGCAACAAATTATTTCCCCACTGAGTTTGAATTTTGTTTCTGAGCAGATAAGTTTCTGTAAGTGGATCTTGCACTCAGAGCTACTCACTGAGTATTTTGTGTGAAGAAATTTTAGCAGAGGGACTGTACTCCTAGCCATCACTGTTTGGCACTGTAATGTTTGCAATCTAAAAGCAGATTGATATGGGCTTGTTCCATGAGTTCATATAGCTGTTGGAAAGTAGCTAGTATCTAGTATAATCAGCTCTCACAAACTAATCATTAGCAAATACCATAAGCATGATTTAACTATCCATCCCAAGTGCAGAATGCTCGTTGCTCCTCAGAGGTGTAGTTAGGTTAAAACAGCCACATTCCCTGTCAGCTGCCATCTGTCAGATTGTTTTGTAATGTGGAATTTTGAAAACAATTGTTTTTCTACACTTTTCTTTTTAAACGGCCATTCTGTGGTGAGAGATGAGAGACGCTGATCTAATTCCTTATTAGCAGACCTTGCATGGTACAAAGACCTTTGTGAGTGGTTACACCCCAATACCACTCAGCAGAGATTAAGCCGCTCCTCTTCTGCCAGCTTCTTCGCTAATACTGCTCCCGACATGGTGGGAGGCTCGAAGTGGTGGTGTTTGCAAAGCTGCTTTTCCTAGTGTGAGGGCAATGCCTCAGAAAATACACTTTACTGTTACGCTTGTAATGCTCTTTCTTGTTGGGAAAGGTGTTGAAAGCAGCAGGAGATTTTGTTTTCTGATTCAGTCTCTAACTAGAGTGATTTCTTGGCAAAGAAAGGCTTCCAACATTGATATTTGGATGGAGATTTCTGAAAGATGGGACCGCTTGTAAATAGACAGACTCACATTTTTCTGCTATTGTAAAGTATTTTGAATGTTTTTGGTGCATTTCAAACATTTTCTCTTCTTGTTCTCTATTTAGCGCTGGTGCATTCATAACCCTCTGCATAGTATTAATCATGATTAACAGATTCAGGAATACTGTACTATATAGCCAGAAAAGATTTGGGAGGTGTTCCTTTTCCTTGTATAGAGCTTAACCCCAGAAAGCAGGATGACTAAACACAGAGAAGCTTGCCATTCACCTGATAACTGCAGTGTGAAAGTGTATCCCAGAACTCCTTATAGGTGTGAGTCCAGGAATAATATCAATTCAGGATGGTTCAAGAATAAATTCATAAGGAGCTAGGCTGCTTTAAGGGGTAGTTTAGGGGCTGGCTTATCACCTGGGGTTTCCACTGAGCCAGTAAAACCACAACCACCACAAACTGTTCAGGAGCCAGCAGTAGTCTGTTCCTCAGAAACATCTGTATTTGAAAAATGAATGAGTTTTAGATAAAAGAGACGATGTTACCTCTTCTAAGTAAATTATTTAAACTTGCAAGCTGTTTCTATCTTTTCCATATGAAAAATTAATATACCACAGGCCCTTTTGCATTTTCATGGTAAAACAACTCTTTTTATAGGTTTTCCCCTCTTAAGTAACAGAGAAAAGGGCCTTCTACAGCCAGTGTCAGAAATTTTAGCTATCAATCTTCCTCCACCCCGCCACCCCAAAGGGGACAACTCTATCAATGAGCATCTAAGTATGAACATAACAGAGCAGGCCCGTTAATCTCCAGAGCACCATGGGCTACTGAGAAAAAAAAGCTGAGTCAAGATTGCTGCTCTTAACATTTGTGCAGAACAAAATGAGGATTTTTTTTCATGTGCTACACAGATCTTGCACTTGGCCTTAGACTGAAGCTTGATAAAAATCATGGTCAAAATCTTCAGCCTGACTGCATAAACTAGGCTTTTCCTTTCATATTGATGCACTACCTGAGCAAACCCACCCTCATTTTCAGCAGTGCTGAGCAAATGCCCCTCCAATTCATTTCACAGGCAGTTAAGAAATCTCAGCACCTCTGAAAATCAAATAGTGCTTAAATTTACAGCTCCTCTATTTGAAAATATCTCCCTCAGTCTCCATCTATTTAAACAGAGAAATGCGAAGCCAAGGGCACACAGTGATCTGGGCAGTTAATAATGTTTTTGGCGATGTAACAAATCAATGAAACGCTTGGGAATAATGGCATCAACTCGGATTTAACAGTTTCTTGACGGTGTCACTTTCCAACAGATCGATGTTGGGATTTTTCACCATGTACTTCTGTATGTATCAGTTGGGGCAGGTCACAGTTGTGTCCCTCCCCTCATCCTCATCTTCACTTTGATTCTTCTTATGAACCAGCAAGGAGCCTGGGCACGTTCCTTACTGCCCATTCTGTAAAGGTTTAGAAGTATCACGTAGCATCTCCAACTTGCTGGACACATGGCAATAGGGAAAGGTGAGTGTTGCCCTTCTCATCTCAGGGAAGGGAAAGGCAGAAGAAGGGACAATTCCAGATTTGCCTGAACTGGCTTCCGTCATTACTGAGCAATGCCATAACATTTTTAGTGAACTGAAATAGCAGACTATCTAATCCCTCTAGGACAGTCTCATGGAGCTCATCATTGCAAGTAGGAACCAATTCTCCTTTCCCTTGCGACCTGCAGTTAGCATCTGTCTGACTACTTCCATGTAAAACATTAATATTTCTAGCCCTGGAAGTGCCTGTGCTTGCATTTGGAGTCTTGAGTTTGGAGTTTGCATCCGCCCTGAGCAGTGGTAGCTTTCTTTTCCACGTCCTCTGTGCTGGGTAGCTGTCTGGGAGCAAAGCTGTAGCATTTGTTCATCTACAAGACTGCTCTCTTGGGCATTCCCACATCTTTATGGGCCCATCTTTCAGGGCCTTCTGCTTCCTCTTGTTACTTATTTATTGCATTTAGCTGCTTATTTGGCTGACAGTGCACTTTCTGTCCTTGTACACCTTGTCCCCTCCGATACGCCTCATACATTTTAAAGACAATTTTATTAAAAAATAAAAGCAGGTGAGTTAAATAACAGTTTGGCTGGCCAAGACCTCAAAGGAAGATTTAGCTAAGCTACAGTATGAGCTTCACGCTGTTATGAAAGCTGAGGCAATATTTGGTTTTGCTTTTTTCACATAATTTGTTGCAGAGTATCCCAAGCAACTGCTGCCAAACTGCTGGGCAAGCAAAGAGTGAAGGGGAAGCAACCTACGAATTATTTAATGCTTTCTGATCACATATCCAGCCAGATGGGTAACACCGACATATTAAGGGTGACAGTGTGAGCTTAATGCCAATCATGTATTTAAGGGTTTACTATTTTGTTCTGTGACACTGTGAAATACAGCTGAAAGAACCGATTGGGACTTTTTGGGCACTGGATGAAATTTTACATAAAAATCTGCTGTGGAAAGCCCTTTTCCCTCTGGAGACGGATGATCTACAACAGCCATCTATTTCTTTCCTTGGTGTTAATAATGTGAAGTGTTTGTTGTGCATGGCTTTGTGAGAAACCCTTTGATATCTTTGTTAAACATCGTCCTTTTCTATAGCTTTATCTCTAGCAACAAATCTAGTGTCTTTTGTACAAACGGAATAAACGATAAAACCAACTTATGCTATTGAAGGAGACCATTCAAACTTAAAAAGAGATTACTTTTTACAAGAGAGGTGGTTTATCTGTCGCAGGGAGAGCTATCTTACTCTGATCGGGTGTCAGCGTGAAGGACACAACACCGCAGCACCTCTCAGACGCCCCTCACAAGGCGGCTGCCGGGCAGAGCGGAGGCGATGCCCTGGGGAGGCCCTCTCCCCGCCCTCAGCGCTTCCCGCCCTTCGGAGTGCCCGAGGCAGCCCCAGCGGCCGCGCCCGTGGCCGGGCAGGGCAGAGGGGCGTCCCGCCGCCCGTGGGGCGCCCACGGCTGGGGTCCCACCGCGGGGGCTGCGGCCGCCGGCCGGGGCCAGCGGCGGCCATTTCAGCGGCGCTGCCGCCCGTGCGGCCCCGGCAGAGGGAGCCGGAGACCGCCGGCCCCGCCGCTGAGGTAAGGCGGGGCCGCCGGGCTGAGGAAGGGCCGGGGCCCCTTTTGCCTTAACTCCGGTCGTTAAACGAGCGGCTTTCGGGTTTGTTTAGCCCGAGCCGCTGCAGCACGGCAGCGGTGGGCAGGCGTACCCCAGTCAGTGGCTTTCACTGCCGTGGCCTGTGCCCTTGCTTAACGTCCCTGTCAGCGCTTTCCCAAGGCGTTTTCCAATCGCACCCATACCCAACGGCTGGGGAGAAACAAGACCCGTAAGGAACGTGTAGCCCGCTACTGCCACGCTGTAAGTGAGGCTGTCTCCAGCTCCCTCCTGGGCCTGGCTGTGCTGCTGGAGCCACAGCTGGCGGGTGGGGAGCTGCTTAGTATGCTGGAGGTGTGCTCGCCTGCTTCTCGTTTCATTTTGAGTAATCAATCAGGCTGCTTTGGAGCTACAGCTTACGATCTGTAATTTGTATAATTTGATTTGACAGTAATTCTGTCGTTGTTATGTTTATTTACAAGAGATGCCCCGTGATTTGTTCTGTTTTTATCTGTTGTTTTCCTTGCTTTTCCAATCATGGTTTCATAATTTCCCACCTAATTCTTGGTGACTGCCATGCACCATGGCTCCTGAGGTGGTGGTCACTTCTTTGTGCCATGCTCCGGGGAAGAGTATGGGCCTGTACAGGACCTGCTCACCCTCGCGTTGGTAAAACTGCTATAGCCTTGCCTGAGATCTCTTCTTTTATTCTAATATTACAGATGTTTTCTGCTTTCCATCAATTTAGTCTTGTACCCTTTTTACCCCACTCTTTTTTTTTTTTTAAACAACTTGCTGCATTTATCTTCAGATGCTTGTTAATTTTGAGGAAGGCAAGTAAGGCCAGTTTCATTGTGTCAGTTTCTAAGAGCTACATACCAAAACCAGTTCACCCTAACAAAGTATGGCAGTTTAAATGCCAAAATGCTTTACTTTTTTAATGACCTGTCCCTGGAGTTGAATCTGAAACCTGTAGCAAATCTCACTTGCACTCCTTGAATGAGGTATAGGAAAAGCTGGATATATCAAAATGACTTCCAGAACAGTGTTTTGGACACAGTAGGAAATTATTAGTGGAACAGTTTATAATCCATCCCATCTCTCTCTAGAGTTCAAGTGTTTAATGTGTAAACACTTGGAATATTGTCTGGAATTCTTTACTGAGCAGAGATGCCTACAAAGAGAAGACAGCTTTTACTTTCTCCTTAACAT
Source organism: Anhinga rufa (assembly GCA_013400875.1). Lineage (NCBI taxonomy): Eukaryota > Metazoa > Chordata > Aves > Suliformes > Anhingidae > Anhinga > Anhinga rufa. Next base: position 8,516 of record VZTV01107610.1, read on the forward strand.
ATCCTCATCGTAGGAGAAGAGATGGAGGTGTCACCTTGGTATATAACACCTTGTCAGAGAAACTGCAGAAAGTGAGAGACTGCTTTCTTTGCAACCTCACAACTTTCAAAGTCACATCTCCCTCTACTCCCAGAAATGCTCTAAGCCTATAGCTTACTGGGAGAGAGGTGGAGTACTCACTACCTGTGTTACTGAAGCTGCATCATCAACACACAAAATAGTATGTGGGGAAAGGAAATTTGGCTCCCACATGAAGTACTTCAATCACCTGGAAGTCCAGAGTCTGATCCCTGCCTCAGGGAACACACAGTTATTTTATCAATTAATAACAGTCCTTGAAGTAATGCTGAAAACTGAATGCTGCCTTCTCTCAGGTGCATGTTTTAAGTCATCAGGTGTCCTATAAAAGCAGAGCATCAATAGGCAACAGCTGAGTGAAAGCTGTTGATTAGTCATTTGGGATCTTGATACTTTAATTATGTCTAAGACTCAACAAGGTGGCTGTCTTCATTTTCCTCTTACCAAAAAAAAAAAAAATCAATGAAATAATAATAATGTGATCCTCTTCTTCAAGATTTCCTGTAAATATAAATATTTCTGCACACATGGTAAATGGTAAGATGACTTTTTTTTTTTTTTTTTTTTTTAGTGACACAAATGGCTGCTTTGGAAGTAAGCAATATCACAAAAAAATCATGTTTTAATGTCTAAATCACACCAGTCCGTGTAAGCACAGTGAAAATTTCAGGATGGAGATTTTAAAGCTAATGAAAAAAATTATTTAAGCACACACATGTGCTAAGCATGCAGATAAAAGGTACAGAAAAACTTCTAAAGTGGGATTTGCATGCATTAAATTTATAATTGTATGCACAACAGGCAATTACACAAGAGTTAATAAAATAATAGTAATAATGATTTGTACTAGGTAATTGAAATTTATGAAGCAGTTTTGGTGTCTCTAATAAAGCTGTGATGTCTTCAAGTAGAGCTAATGAGTATGATAGAAGTGACTAGAATTAATAAACTTAATTAATGTTACATTTGTCAAACAAAGATAGTGAAATATTTTAAAAGGTGTCTGAGTATTAGTAACATCATTTTATAAATGCAAAACTGAGGTAGGAATGTAAGTCACGTTTTGGTCCACTTTGCAACTTAAGTCAGAAATGGGATGCTGCATTCTTTCATCTAAACGACTTTCTCTTACTCAGTAAAGTCTTGGCTGTTATTTATAAATACTGTGTAAAGTGCTGGTGTGATTTGGCATTACTTCCATGCCTGTGGCATGTTCCCCAAACCACCTTTGTGTTTAGCAATTTGAATTCTTCTCTCACATTTGCACCACTTTAACTGTAGCTGTTTGTTATTATTGAGTTCAGGCGTGTATCTGTTACTCTGAAGAAGTAAGCCGATTGCTCCTGGATCAGGGTGTCACTGCCTGTGCCTTTGAGGTCTGTGAAGAAAGAAAGAAATGAGATCTCTGAATGTGTGACTTTCTATTTGAGCGTGGCTTACTTTTTAAAGTAGTTTCTGTGCTTAGGGCTTACATTAAGGTTACTTTCTTTGTCTGAGAGTTTTAATCCTGTATTTTTTCTTTTCTTCCGTACAATAGGATATATTTCCAAGGTGATAGCAAGTGCTTTTTCTCACCAGAAAATTCTGTGTAATTTGCAAATGAGGTAATTACCATCCAGTTAGAATGGTCCTTGCTTTATGTGTTTTGTGGGGGTTTCACCCAGACAGAGAATTAAGATCTTTGTGCTGGGAAGGGTTCAGTTTTCTTTATGTTCTTGTTTCATTGTGATGTCAGTCTCCTAAAGAAAGTATGTTTACTGCAGGATAGGATGGAACAGCATGGAATAGATTCCTTCAGCTCTCTCACTGATCACATTACTTTCCCTTGCTTCAGAAAAGTACTGGATCATAATGGTATGGATTGTTGGTGAGGAGTGATCTGGGGGGATGCAACTGGGAGGGACAGGGGAAAACTCGAGGAATAAGGTAGTAGAAGAAGCAGCAAGCAAGTCAAATTGTTCTTGAGATGTAGCGTTCGTAGTTTGGAGCTCTACTGTCAGCAATGAGTAAGGACTGCAGGGGGCACAGAGGTTATAAGTCAAGGTTGACACGCATTGGCAGAATTATGTATCAGTATTTTGAGAACTAGGAATTGGTTTATGGAATTAGGTTCCCTCCTCTCCCACTCCTTCCTTGCCTCCAGCTGAGCTCCTAATGGAAAGGCTGGGGGGAGGGGAATGGGAAGCAGCAGAAGGATGTTTATTGCTGCTTGGTAGGAATGTAAATTAAGTAACTAATGATGTGCATTGAATAAATGGGTTTGGTTTTCTTGTCTTACTTCTTACTGCAGATTGCTACAAACAGCCTGTCTCTGCCTTTTGCTTACACACAAGCATGTGTAAATTTGACCTGTTCCTAGGAAAGTCTCACCAGGCTGAGTCTCGTTTTTGAGCATCTTCCCCTTCTACAGGAACCAGAAGTTTCTTGAATCAGGTGTGACGTGGCAAATCTCCACTAACACTGGTCACATTTGGGACCACAGTGCAAAGTGGGAAAGATGGATCTGGTTGCCAAAGCTCTGGGAACCATCCCCTTTTTTTTTTTTTTAAAGTAGGAAAGTGGGATTTGAAAGCCTATGAGAGCAGATGAAATGGTGGTGCTCCTCCACCACCCTTTTTATTTCTTTGTAAACTCTGAAATTTCTGTGAGTGCAGGGCTGGCTGATGTTCATCCACTCCAAATAGGCTCCTCACATAGGAGGAGCCTACAATAAGGTGCCAGAAAGCTTCACGCACACCCCTTTTCCTTAAGCTGCATTTCTGGAGGGAGTTTGAGCTGTTACAAAGGCATTGAAGTGGGAATGTTTCACATCCTCATTTAGCAGGAAGAAGTAAAAGGAGAGGTTTGGTGGTATTCATTACTAGGTATGCTGTATTTGGCAAGTGACAAAAAAAGGAAGCAAAGGGCTGATGGCCTTAGGTGAGATCAACTCTGATCTAGCCACTGGTGCTGAGGAGCCAAGAGAATAATAGGACTGACACAAGCAGTAAAAATGAGTGAAGCTACACATCATGTCAATTGACTTTGGAATTTAACCTACGACTTTGCCAATTTAACCTAGGAATGAGGAAGGAGTGGTTCAGTTCTTTCTGAAAACTGGAGGAGCCATCAAAGTCCCTTTCCATAGAGTAAGAAATATAGGTCACTAGTCTGCATTGTAAGAGGACGTAAGGTTTGCTTCAGCTGCTTTAGGTTTAGTATAAGAAGGTGTTGTGACCCAATCCTAGAGTGTAGTCTCATGACTGAGTTATCTCACACAGCCCTTTTAGAGGGTCAGGCTCAAATCGCTTTCTGATTGGTATCTGTTGCAGGTTCACTCTTTTATCATTCAGGATTCTATTTTTTTCTTGCTGAATAATCCAGCATGTTTCCACCCTAACTTCACCAGCTAAACTCAGGTTGTCCTTGCTCATGTACATAGGAAACTGGGGCACTATCTTAAGATTGGGAGCTGTCTGCTGAAAAGTGCTTGGCTTCATTGAGTACAACGACTTGCAAAATACAGTACAAAGCCTCGTCTGTGGCCTGCAATTTGTCTCTTCAGCACGTAACAAAGAAGATGGGTGACCACTTTAAGGGAGTGCTGGGCAAACATTTTGCTTGAGTTTTTTAAATTTTTGTTGTTGTTTTTAAATACTTTCCCTCCTCGTCCTTGTTTTGTCTTCTTTCCATGCTTGTTTTTCCCCTATGCACAGTCTGACCCTGAGAATTAGGGATTATCCGCTAGGGTGGTAAATTCAGCTCCTTCCCAAGCCACTCTCATAATCTTCACTGTCTCTCTGAGGATCACTCAAGCAGGAAGGTGTGAAGAAAATACTGCTGAGAAAGTGTGAAAAAGAGAGGAAAGACTGGCAGTAACAAAGGTGCTTTTGCTTTGGCACAAACATTTATGATCTCGTCCTGCTAGTTTCATTTCTTTGTAAACATCCTGATCCCTGAACTGTATATTCTCTGGACAGCATGTCACTTAATTATTTTTCACTGGATGGAAAAACTGTAATTCCACTAAATTAAAAATAGAGCTGCAAATGGGCTTGGTTTGATCTCTGTGGCATCTGAGGCAGAGGAACAAGATTAATTCCTGCAATTAGATGTTAATTGATGTCTGAGCATGTCTATTCCTAGAAAGAGCAAGACCACATACAGTATAACAAGCACCATTAAAACAGCATTGTCTGCCCTCTGTGCTCAGCAAGCGCAGAACTGGGGGGGCGCAGGAGAGGGAGGAACTTACTAGGGACCCATGGCTAAACAGAGCAGTGGGGGATGCTGTGAAATGAGCAGAAGCTTGTGATGGGGAAGAGAGAGCGCAGCCTCTTTGAATGGTTATGATCTGGTGGTTAAATGCACAGCATATTACAGAAGAACTGGGGTTTTGTTTGTTAAACATACATCCACTTTGTTTTCATTTCATTGCTGGTCAGGTCTGCTTGAGATTCACATCATAAGCCACTACAAAGGTTTATTACAAACTGATGAAATACCTGATAAAGAAAAAAAAAAAAAGAAAAAACACAACAGAAATTTTCTTTGGCCTTTGGAAAACCATATACTAACAGTTTTGATTAAATGGAATAAGAGGTCACTGAATCTGGTCTTTTACCTACTGTGTGTAACAGCTTCAGCTACATCCATTTCAATAATGAAATTCTGTTTCTGTGCTGCCTGTGCCTTATATATAAAGCACCATGCACTGTATATATTTCATTTTGTTTCCATTTTACAATGCAGTAAAAATCTTTTCAACTAGAATAGATGCTAGCCTTGGATACTGAAGTGCTGAATAGAATAATAAATCCTGTGCATCACTAGCTTGACTTTCATCCAAGAGTCTCAAAGAGCTTTATAAACATCAAGTAATCTTTCCAGCATGCCCATCACAACTGGAGAGCGTTACCACTGTTCTGCAGCTATTATTATTAATTTGTATCATTGCATCTAAGAGCTCCAATTAGACCAAGACTCTACTGTGTATATAATGAAAGGTTAAGCCCTGTCCCAAAGACCTTTGAACAATTGTAGAAAAATAGGAGAGGGATACAAGAGGCCAGAGGA
>VZTV01107613.1:4222-22554 GCA_013400875.1 Anhinga rufa
ACAGTATGTCAGTGCATGCAGTTGTAGTTGCAAGTGCTTGGTATAGTTACAATTATAGATTTCCGCTATGACCGTGGAGATTTTGTTTGTTTGTTTGTTTTGCAAATATTATAACTTGGGGAAAATGTTATTTTGGGTCTTGGCTCAGAGGGAAATGTTATGTGGATGGGGGGAGGGATCAAAGAAAACCCCTTTAGGAAAGCGTGCAGATGTATGCGTGTCTGCACTGAAAGGGGAGGAAACCAGCTTTGGTTAACTGTGAAATTACTGGGGCAATACTAAAAATAAAGGTTCCCATTCTGCATATGAGTATATGTTAGATGATGGAGCACTCAAAACTATCTGAATGATGAAGGTGAATGTTAGAAGTACTTGAAAAAACCTGCTTCTGAATATTGTTAAAGAATTACAACGTTTTGCTGCAATTTTATGTTGCATTTTCAATAATTATGTTAGTTTTGCACTTGTATTAAAAAAGCATGTTTTCAGCCGTTCTAGAAACCAGAAGGAGCTGGAGAAATCAGATGAAGTTCAGAAAGAGCAAGTAAGATGGGAGCTGGTGATAGACTCATGAAGAGAGATTTACAGCCGGACATTTAAAAGCACTTAAAGAAGTTAGGCAACCAATTCTCCTTTCAATGAATGCGCAACCACAAATGCCTCAGACAGCCTTGGAAATCCCACTGTTGTGCCCAACTTATGTTAAGATTGCACTTTCTCATAGCCAAGAACTGGCATCAATATCAGTTTAAGGTATTCCTGTCCTGGCTCCATCCTTTACCTCCATTTTTGCCTGACACTGAACCACAATTGTGCTGTCCCAGGTGGTTAGGAGAATCAAATCTATGCACCAGATTTGAAACAGTCACTCACTGCCACATACCTGCAACAGTATGGGTCAAGGGATTAAGAACAGGAGTCTGGATCTCTTTCCTGATCTCATCTGTGGTGCAAGCCCATTAGCAAAAAGATGTTTTTTTATGCCAGCCCCAATGTTAGCATAATGAGGAAAGTCCTAGTGCAGCCTTGTGAGTTAAATGTTGCTCACGGAACGACAACTGAAGAACACCCTGTACCCAGGGCCATCCAACCACTTTATAACCAAGCAGAGGCATGTCTAGCTCCTGCATGATCTATGCCTGCTCACTCTGGATAGCACGCAGCGAGGAACCAGGGCAGGGGACTGCTCAGCTCACAACCTTCAATTGGGTCAGATCTTCCTCCCTGCACCTGCCTCCTCCAAAGCCTTTCCCATGTGGAGTATGCCAATGCCATCACCTGGGTCTCACCCCTTTTTCTCTGGCCACTGCAGGAAAGTATCACCGAATGCCCTGGCTGATGAACACTTGAAGCCCTTTACACACATCCCTCAAGCCCACATCTTCCATAAGCAAGTGCCTTATCGCTCTCTGAGAGGTGTTTTGTGCCCCACTGATGCAAAATGCCTCAATAGCTGAAAAGTTCTGTTCTGCACAATACATGCACCATGCTGCGCCTGGGCGCGGAGAGGCAAATCCAGGTACTCGTACAGAAGGAATGGCTAGGCAACCTCGCAGAGAGCTGGACAACTGTAAGGCTGCATAAACTCAAACCCTCAAACTTCTACTGAGTTAGGAGGACTCTGGTACTTGGCTGTAGTTAGGAGGACTTGATACTCTGCTGTAGCGTGGATGGGCTCGGATGGGGAGTACAGGTTGCTGCGAACGGCAGTCTGAACATCCAGGGTATCCAGAATCTTGTGCAGAAAGATACAACTGGAGTTAATCAAAATGAAAAGTTGCACTGAGATCTATTGGACTTTGAAACAGACACACCAACCCCTGACACAACTGCACCACCTGATAAAACTCTCAAATAAGAAGCATTAAGGGACGCTTTTGAAACAGTGTACAGGGAAGCATGAGTTCTCTATACAGCCATGATTTTAAGCGCTATTTTACAATGAATGAAAGAGAAACAAAAGAAACTTGAGAATTATTTTTGCTGGATGTAGAGACACACTCAGAAACATCAGAGCAATGCTCAGGTCAGGTCAACAGCCCCAAACCCTCTCCCAGTCTCATCGACCAAAAGTGGATGTCTATGGAAAAGGTAAACAACACAGCAAGCATGCAGGGAGAATCTCCTCAAATGCCGACCTGCTCATGCATAGCTTCTCAAGCCAAAAGTAGGGTCTCTGCATTGAAGAGTGCTGAATGGCAAATTTTTGTTTCTACATATCACCTTTAAACAATTAAAAAACCTTTTCTAAAAAAAATTCAGATTTTAAATTAGGTGATTAATGGCAAAATCATGGCAGCTTTAAAAAACATTTCTCTACTCTGCTAATCTTTATTTAATATTCAGATTTTTCTGTGTTTCCATAACTTAGTCAGAAGTCAATATTTAGAAATAACTGCTGGAAAATATTTTCAATAACCTTATTATTAAAACAGCTTGTGTGCAGAAACTTTATTAAGGATTTTCTGAATATTAAAACAAATATGTCATGAGAGCAATCAATCAAGGTGCCATAACCCCACATAGTTGTATTTTTAGTATAATCAAAATAAATGCATGCGCAATACCTTTTGGAAAACTGAGTTAAAGCTTTTAGAGGTTCTGCTGCAGTTTATGGTGTCTTTGCTGACCTTGTGATCAGAGACTAACTTTAATATGTTACCATGTTTATGACTGTTGTCCTCCTCTGACATAAGCCTGAGTGTGAAGGTATTTCTATATACCTTTTTGAGATTTTAACCTTGTCTCTGCTCCAGACAAGAGTATGAAGCAGAATGCGTATGTGCACTGTGTACTGCATTTAAATATATCTACCCCTCTAAACAATGTGGACATTCATTTGCTATGGGCAAGATACATAGGGATGGATCCAAGGCTAATGACTGCCTGCCTTCACCAATACAGAAGTCCTATCTAACATCCGCGGCACAGTGGGTTGCTCGTCTTAGAAGAAAGCAGTCGAAGAAGAATGACCCTGAACATTGCTTTACTAAATGCGCTCCTCTTCAGGAGGAGTACTGGCTAAAGTACTGAAACAAAATGACATTTACATTGTACGCAACAATATTATAAAAGCTATTAAGGTACATTATTTTACACATCCTCATAATCTCTCCATACTGCTTTACTTAATTTGTGATAAAATTGTTGAGAAAGGGTACTTAATGTAGGACAGTCAGTAAAAGTAATTTATCATCTTCCCGCTTCGGTGCTCACGTTATCAGCGAACTCATTTTCTGCATTCATCATGCAATCAGCCTATTATTTGCATATTAATCAGGCAGTGGACCATGAAAGAGCCGCATCCCAGCCAAATGCTGCACTATCTCAGGAGGAACACTCAGTAATTATCATACATCAGTGTTATGATGTGGTAATTGATTATAACATCTTTCTGTTGCCCCTGGGGAGTCCCACTGCTAACCCAGCTTCAGGCATTCTGTGCAGATTTTTCTCTGAAAATTAGAGAAACCATTGCTGTCCTTTTATTAGTTTTTTTTTCTTACCTTTACAATAGACAGCTCTCTGAGCATTTCCAAGTTACTTTTGCCTTTTTTTTTTTAAATGAGACCTTCATTAGGGAAAACCCACCTGCCTCAGATCAGAAAAAAGTAAAAAAATCCAAACCAAAACCCCAAAACAAAACAGTTGGGCTCGTTCTTATTCACCCTCTCCCTGTCAAGGTCTGGTGGCTTTTTAGGTGCTGGTGTTGCTTACATAACACCCTTCCCCATCAAACACAACAAAATGTTGCAACTTCAATAGACAGTAATTGCAAAGTTCGCATAAAGGCAGTTAAGCTGCTTTATTTAGGTGCCAAATGAGAGGCTAATTTTGGTCCTCTCGTAAAGGACAAATGAAACATCTGCCAGTTCAAACTTGCACTATTTTTAGGATCCAAGTTCCAGAGGGGTAAAAGAGAGAAACAAACATAAAACACAACCGTAGTTAACGCTGCAGCTAATCTCACACCTCCTTCATGTGTGCGATCCAGGCAGAGAGGAGCCGGAGGGGGCAGCTCCCGTCTCTGCACCCATCCCAACCTCCCTTCGGCAAGCTAAAAGGAAAGGGGGGATGTCTCAGGAGCAGACACCAGAGGGGACCATCTCACGCCACGTGACAGAGAAGGATGTTTTGGCCAGGCTCTGCAGCGGGGCCGGGCTACCTGTGAGGAGAGCTGGTGAGAACACCTCGTGAGGACAACGTTACTCTCCAAAGCAGCTTATTGCCCTGGGATGGTCTCACCGGACAGACCCTGAGCACTGACAGCAACATGGGAATATTTTGTCAAGCTCAGGTTTTGCCAATAAATAGTATCAACCAGAGCCCAAATTATTCTGGGGAACAATCACTCTTTTCAACCCCACTATAGGGCATCATAGATATGGCCAAAGAAACAAGTATCTTTTAAGTTGCTATCAGCAATATCTTTGACAAGTATAAATATGGGACATGTACTATCAGCCCTATTTTACATTTCTTGTTGTCACTATGTTTTCTCCTTTCATTTGGCTTTTTAATTGGATATTTTTCTATTTTCACTTTTATTTAAATTTGATCTCAGATCCACTTTGCTTTGTTTTCAATGCAAGTTGTGTTTCTCATCAGATTTAAAATAATCACTGGATTCTTTCATTTGCTGTTTCTCTGGATGGCTGCTGGCAAATTTAAAAACCTCCAATACCCATCAAATTAGGTGAGACAAATTCACCAGTTTTTCTCACACTCTAATGCAAATAACAGGCTAGAAGGTAACTTAGAAGATATTAATTTTCTGGTAATTTTCTGTTTTTTTCTACTTGGGAATTATTTGCTATTAAGTAATATATAACTATAATCAGAAGAGGATTTCGTGTTAGAGTCTAACAGGCTGTTTATTTCCCTGTTTCAGAGCTACTTGGTAGAGAAGACAGCTGCCTCATAGCTCCACCCCCATTATAAGATGGGAATAACAACCTGCGGTGTTCAGTGCTAGCACACCTTTTTTCCAGTATTTTGGGAGGAAAATAGACTATTATCTGTTCTTTGAATTGAAAGCAAGGTAATTTTCATCCAGTGGAGGAACATTTTGTAATCTGCTGAGCAGTGGTTAGGCTGTTGCCTGGGGATGGCCAACAGCGTGATGGCTATCTCCATCCCACCAGTGGCAGCCATGTGGCCACGGGGGCTAGACCTGCAGCCCCCTCCTTTTCCCACAAGCAACCAGAAGACCAACATGAGCTTCTGCCAGCTGCCAGAGCCTCCTATTACCAACAGAAAAATATTTGTTCCCTTCAGAGAAGAGCCTTTCCGACCTCTTCTGCAGCTGCCAGCCCACGGGGGACAGATCCCGGCCATCACCCTGGCTCCTGACACCCTCCCCCCGGAGCTGCCTGGCCTTCCCACGCCGCGGCACGCCTGTGACGGCCTCACTCACGTTTCAGTGCTGCTCCAGTTATTTTTATATTTGGCCTTCTAACGTATCAGCTCATAATTTTCCACCCAGCTCCTCTGTGGTTAGCAGCTGGCAGAAGCCCCCTGTGCCTGGAAACAGGGAAGGGAGGTAATGTGGGTCCCCTCCCCAAAGGAGGCTGCTCATCTCCAAATGCACAAGCAGAGGGAAAAGAGAATACTGGTAATTAATGAAATGAAGTAATAAGTAATGAAATGATGAAGAGTGGAATTTAAGGAGCTCTAATATTCAACAGCCATGGTTTCTTTTAAACAGGGCCTGAAGAGAGCGTGAGGAAGTTACATGCTCAGATTGATGCTGAAGTTACAGTGGAAGCACATATTCACAAACTACATCCACTTTTTAGCAACTATTATGCTAACTGGTACTCCTGCAAACTACCTGAGAAGCGTAGCAGCACTAATGGTCAGGAAAGTTTCTTTTTTCATACAGCTTAAAAATATATTCATTCATTAATTCTAATTTTTTAAAATGAAGACTTTGAGAATGAGGAATTAGTGTGCCTGGCTAAATGCTACTGCAGAGCTGCACATGAGCTCCTTGCTTGGAGATCTTTTCCCACACACCAAAGGGGAGTGAGCATAAAGGACCCACATTCCCAAATTAACCACAGAAATAAAACATAGCTGCAACTTGACTGGGTAATTTCTCCAAAATGAATGCTATGAACATATAACCACACTTCAGAGTGAATTAAATTTGTCTTCAGAATCCAGCATGAGTCTCCTTTTTGCCATGTTAATATGAAAAGCGTGTTGGTGCTTTGTCATTGTAATTCAGCCGCAAGGAAATATCTGCCTGGAAAATAGTGTTCACTCTATGATTATATATTTTACTTTAGCACTTTTTTAACAGTAAAGCTATGACCACAATGAGGATGGAGTCATCTTCTGCAAGTTTAATTACTGGGTGGTTCAATGGACAGAAAAGAATACAACTGAGACAGGAATTTCCCTACAAATACCAACAACTTGAAAGCATCGCTGATGGACAAAGGACTATGGCCATGCAAGACAGCCTGGAGAGGACAGACCGAGGCAAGAGGCAGAAATGACCAAGTGATGGCTAGCAATGATAGCCAACGTTATATTAAGAATGAACTTGAAACACTGGCTTCACGCTGCATTCCCAGGTCCCAGTAAGGTGCCTTGACAGCGATTCTCCCAGCTTTATTGATATCAGAAAGGCTGCCAGGAAGGTTTTCATGGTCCAAATGTCAGGGAAATGGCACAGAATATGATCACACACATTACAGACAGACTACAACAGCTGCCCTTATGAGGAGCCAACTGATATCCTATGGTTTGACATCAAGACAGCAACAGCCAACTGCTTCAGAGCCGCAGTCTCAAGCCACACACAAAGAATGTAGAAACTTCACCAATACGCGCCAGTGTGCTTCAGGATTAGCATGAAGATAACTCTTTGGCTGACTTAGTTTTCAGCTCCAAACTTTAAAAATGCTTTTGCACCTAGCACAAAAGGAGACAACCGTCTCAACCAAAGGCAAAGACTCAAAAATTGGTCATCAAACATACAACACCTATGCAAGAAATTCTTGCAGTCCAACTACTCAGCTACTAAAAGCCACATGATCTCCCTTCTCTTCCATTTTATAGACTACATTAACCACAAACATTTCATGTCATACAATTTTATTTAACCAGAATGCCAGCAAATGACTGCAAAACAATCTCTCTCTTCTGTTTGATTCTACCACAAAAATAGCTCAAATTTGGGAAGATCTGTCAGCACCAATGGACTGACCACTTGTGTGATCTCAAGGTACTAAGGATCCAGTTCTCCACGTGATAATTCCAATCATGCTCTGGGGCACCATCTCGGACAGCTCTGCCCATTCAAAACAAAACAGTAGAATGAAAGAAATAATCATGAGCAATGGAGAAACTGGGGGCTAAGAGCTTCTCCATTGCCACGATGTGGCTAGTGAGCTCTTCCCATAAGCACATCAGGATGGTAATCCTGAATATGGATTGCAAGCCTGAAATACACTCTCTTCCCACTTGGTTTCTCTGAGAGTAGTCAATGTGACAGCATCCTTTTGTTAGTAGGTAAATGGGAAGATCTACCCAGCACACAGTTGACTACCTGCCCGCTGAGCAGCTTCTGTACAGAAAAACATTACAGGAATATGTATTACATAAATAAAAATATAACGGATACCTGGGTTTATCATCATTCCACAATATATCTGTTAATATCATAACTACAGTAAACCATAGATTGCATTCTGATTTTTTTTTCAGATTTTCTTTCCCAAGGGATGATAAGAAGTAATCTCCCTGTTGCTACAAATGTTTTATTGTGAAAATAAAGCTTTTATGCATATTTTAGTTGATCTAAATACAGTAGATCTTGGGTTTTTAAATCACCAGATAATATGCAATTATCTCAAGCTAGATTCTGATTTTGAAACAAGCTCTAATTAGCTCCCCATTTTATGCTGCTATAATCCTTTCTTCAACTCCCATGAGTGTTACTATTGCTAAGCAGCATGAGGTTAGGAATGATGGATGATACCCAGAAAGGAAGACAAACAAAAGGGAAATTCAAAATCCCCTGAGATCACCCGCAGCTGTATCGGCAAATGAACATTTCCACATTAGGTCATAAGACGACCCTTACAGAAACACATACCAAAAAGGCACGTCTTTTTCCCACTGAGTATTTGCAAGTCTTTAATGTAGTATATAGAGAGTATATGTCCTTCACAGAGGATAAATACAAAAGTGAATAAAAATTCAGCTTTCTTGGGAGTAGCTATGAAATCAACAGCACCAAAAAAGAAACTTTAGTCTTAATGTCATAAAGATGCTCAGTAAAGACATAAGACCCCAAAATAAAACAAACTAGTAAGAGCTGTATACAGTCTGAGTATTTAGAAAAATATCCAAGCACATAAACCTTCTGGCTCGTGGCTACTGTCCCAACCCAACCCAGCTCTGATCATCAGCAACGCAACTAAATAAGGGCCAAATTCATAATGAAAAAATGCTGATGCAGTTGGGTGACACTAATTCAACTTTTTTTTCCATGTGATTTGGTCTGTGCTTTTGACACATAAATCATTAAAAAAGGCAGATTTACCCAAGGGCATTAGAGCATTTAGGTGGAAAGAAATACAGAAAAAAAATGTTAGAAAAGGCACAGTGATACTATTTTTGACCACCTATGGTACAGACACCATTTTTGTGTAAAACACGTTCCCTGAAACTTGCACAAGATCACCAAAGCCTAGATGAAAGTTCACAGGCAGAAAATACAGATATATATCTGGTTGTAATTTCGAATAAACTGTGTTTTTTCAAAATTCATAAATATAGCTTTCAAAGAAGAAAAACAAGCCAGGCTTCTCTTTGCTATCACAATATATATATATATATAAATATACATATATATATATAGGTTGTCCATCCATTCCCACATATAAAAGACTGATGGGTCCATCTGTCCACATATGACAATGGAAAATTACCGGACAAAAGAACAGATTTTCATGAATGAGGTGTTAATCAAAACCTTATGATCTAGAAGTGTAACTAACTGGGTCAGAAATCCAGAAACTCTTGCTAGCTTGATAGAATAGTGCCAAAAGGTAATGAAAATACTCACAGCTAATAAAAGTTTGAGACGTTACTATGCATGTTGACACTCTGTACACTGAAGACCTTCTTGGCAAAGCACTCAGGAGCCACTGAATGTATTAGTTTAATTTCACTTCTTTCCCTTCATGCATTCAACAAGTTCCAAGCCAATTATATTACATGGAAAAGGCTCCAGACCTTTTCTTGTTTCAAAATTGTTCTGATTAATTTCTGTTTTAAAATTACAAGTATGCAACCTTTTCTGCCTTGATTTTCCTGGGAAATGTCTCAGAAGACCAGAAAATTGGAGCTGTCTTTTTTTTTTTTCCTGCCCTGGAGTGAAGGATCTTTCACAAATGCATAATTATTATTACCTTTTCCAAACTGTTTGCTGCGCTTTTAATTACAGAACAGCTGCTAATAAAAGAAAATTACCAAACTGCCCTTCCTCATTCAAATAACTTGGTTTTGCTCTTTTGTTCTGCAGCGTGTCACAACCTTCCTTATTCCTTTACACAGAGAAAGGCGCCAAGAAAAGAACGTCTTGTACAACAGTTTTATTTTTAATCATCAGAAAGGAGGAAGAAAAGGGCACAAGCCCATTTTCTCATTTGTAAGTCTGCTTTAAGGAAAGAAGGAGGCGATCATCAATAATACGATTTTATTAGCTGATAGGAACGTGTCACCTCACAAAATATTAGCTCAAGGGCAGGAACTGACAAACGAGATTGGGAGTGTGGGAGGGGAGCAAAATATCACGGCAGCAAAACTGAACTTCCTGAAGGAAATCACTTTCAGCTACCAGCAATCCTCACGGGAATCCATAAGGTGGTTGGATTTTAATACTATGGGCTTGTCTTTCAATCTTTTATAATTACAGTTAGTCATAAATATGATGATTAGCAATAACAATGCAGCCTTTTCCCAGCTCCTCTGATTTCAAATTCCTCTTAAAATGGCTACAAATTAATTACTCATATTTTCCATGCTGTCTTAGGCATTTATAACTGTTACAGTTACTCTTGCATAGTATTGATGCTACAAAAAAGTAGTCAACGGCATGCTTTTAAGGAACAGCAGCATATAAAACGTCGCAGGAAATTTCCATGTTCGCTAAGTGCTTGGCTATAAGTAACAATAGCCCTATGATTGCAAATAATTTTTTCCCATTTTGGTTTTGTTTACATGGCTTGTTTTTACCAGGGGCAAATTTTTTTTTTGCTTTTATCTATTAATTTTCAACTGTTCTTAAGAAAAACGTGGACTGAATATCATCATGGATTTTCTTCTAGTAAAATCTTTTAGAATGCAAAATAGTTTCCCAGTAGAGAGAAAAAGCAGTTTGGTTGGGATATTCAGAATAAGCCCAGCAAGCTCCATAAAAAAAAGTGTTTAAGAATGGCAGAAGAAGAGCACAACCTGTCCTTCTCTGCATCCTGATATGCAATAGTTCTCCAATACAGGGCCCTGGCTGTAAGTACAGTGCAGGGCACAAGTATTTTTCTAGAGTATGAAACAGCCCAAGTGGTTTACATCAGTTAAGCATATCACTGGTAAAAAGTCTGTGTGGGTAGAGTTTGGTATCTAACAGCAGGAACACAGCTGTTCTGTTCCAGACTCCTTCCTATACTGTGGCCATCTTATAAAACCTTTAGCAATTCTCTTCTCTTTGACACTCATCTTTGCTGCATCTACTTTTTTGCAAACCGAAAGGGGAAGGAGAAAAAAAGGTTGGCTTGGAATATTTAACAAAGCTTGAAGAAGAAAGACGTAGCATGGTCTCTTCCCCACCTTCAAATTAACAAAGCAGATTTTGTGCAAATGAAAGCTGAAAAAAAATATGCCAGCGAGTAAGGCAGCTGGAGTATGTAGATCACGTTACAAACGAAAGGCTTGTTTTACAGCCATTGTCACACATCAAGTTGATAAGCTGAACTATGGTAAAAAAACCCTACAGAGCCAATGATCTCTAAGATCAGACAGAGCCTCTTTACTTAATATATGCAGCTAAATATGTGTACTCCTTACATCTGCCATAGCAACAAGGAAAGAACGAGGAATTAACTGCGTTAATAAAAAAACCTGAAGGGTCTCCTGTATGATACAACAAAACGCGAGAAACCTCTCGGCATCAAAGCAAAAGAAATGTAACAAAAGCACAGAGAATTATTTCAGAGCAAATCATTGAAACCAGCTGATTACCTGAGCTTGCACATCCCTGCTGTAGGGAATCCTGTAATGATGTCACAGAGTGAAGGACTAGATAAGAGAGGAGAGGAAAATCAGGGAACAATAAAAGGAGATGCCAAACCACAAACTAAACAGTAAGCAGGCTCAACAAATAGCAAACCGCTTATCTCAGCAAGGGCACGCTGCTCATTTAAATCAGTGGCATTATAAGGGTACAACCAAGGCCAAACTCTAGTCTGGCCTTTCTCTATCAATAGGTATTAGGATAAGAGAGAGCCACAACACAAGCATAATTGCAACACAGCCATTCCCCCTTTAAAGCTTAGTTCTTCTAGCTCAGCTCCTGAGAAAGCAATCGATATTCTCCTAGGAACAATACAAATCCCCTATGCAACCCTAGAAAACAGTGCACAAGATTTTCCAGCTCTTTGGCCAAAATTTTTTGAATTACCTATCATATTCATGCCTAGATAATATCATCCTAATTAGGAACTTGATAACTGCTGCTTATCAATTACCCATAAACGAGTGCTTCATTTGTAAACATTCCCAGCACGTCCCCCCGAGGGACCAGCTGGGCTGCGAGGGTGGACACTGCCACTTCCAGTAATGCCTGGACTAGCACCGGGCGCAAGCCTCGCTTACTGCAAATTTAAAAAAAAAAAAAAAAAAAAAGAAATAAAAAAGATTTCCTCCTCCTCAACTCAAACAACATAGTGGAATTTTAATTACCTTGTCCTTGTTGCTGCCCTTGTGCAGGCAGGACACACTGTCCCAGCTCACCATTCAACCAGAGCTGCATACGAATAAATGGTTCTCGGCCTTTTTGGGTCAATTTACTCCATGGCTTTGGCCTGGAGAGCATGTCACTGACACTTCCTTGGGACAGCCCCAATACCTGAAGTGAAGCAACCAAGAACGGCACGTTAACACATTTGATGTGGAATGGGGAGTAATTTAAGTCACTTTGGTTTCCTTTACTGCTATATCGCTCAAATCGTTTTTATATGGACAATTAGTAAAACTGCAAAATGACACTGGTAGGTAATTAATGGAAATGCTTTTCTCCTGCCGTGGTTTCCTTCTGGAGCATGGGTTTTTTTCCTGCAGGAACGGAGCAGCAGCACAAACGGCAAAAGGATGGCATGAGATTTGCATGCTTTTCATATTTTGTGTCAAATAGTTTCGTCAGTTCTAACAGGAAAAACACAGAGTCCAGGCACACACAGGCAGATAAAAAAGGAAATGATTGGCATGTATTTTGTTCTCAAACAAAAATAATTGGGACTTTTGAGACTAGGCCTATATTTAGTTGATTTTTTTTTGGTATGAATTATAATGATGTGTGTTTTCACCTGTAGCAGCGGCTGCTCCACGTAAGTAAATATTTAAGAATACAGCCAACTCCAGTAAAGGGGGAATTTCAGACAGGCAGAATGAAATTATTTGCCTGGAATTCAGCACAAGTACAGGGGTTAAAAATCATATTTAATGAAAGCTGCCACAGCATCTTTAATGACCCCAAGAGGTCAGGCTTTTCATTTTACATCTTAGTGAAAAGGTAATAGCACGATGCCAGCTCCTATTATACTATTATATTGATTCAATTCTTTATAGGAAGAAGAAACACCAGATGTCCACCACATCTTATAGCCTGTGAAGTGTGTGCTGGTGGTTGGGGACCCTCCTGAAATCCCACATGTTCAATGCTTAGGGCCCACAACGTAAGAACTTCAGAAAGCCTTATCGTGCATTGCATATCTGTAATCAAACATCGCTTAAAAATGTCTGAAAGCACACTAAGATACCAAGCACCAGGTATAAGAAATGACTGTGAATTCTTGACTCAAGACTAAGGAGAGGTAGGGGATTTTTCATGTGTTTGTTTAAATACCCTTGTGCGCATTTCCAAATATTAAAAAAAAAGGAAAAATGCTCTTGTGTCCATAATCTTCACTTACAACAAATTTAGAGACTCTCCAGTCCTGACAGTGGTATTACTCAAATATTCCATGAATTCATTACATTAAACATGAAATATTGAGTCTCAATAATGCTTGCTTCAGCTTTCAATGTTTCTAAACTCAGGGGCCTCATTTCTAATTACAAGTGGCTGAAACCAATGTTTGTATAAAAACCTATGCAGTTCACAAAATACAGGAAAACTAATACTTTCCTTTGTGAGCTCTTTTTTTAAATACTTAACATATGAAGGAAAAACATTTTTCTACAAGACATACGTGGCATATCACCCTCCATTAAACTGAGCTCCGTACCAATGTACGGAGCACAATGCACATTCACAATACTGGTGTAACAAGAGATAACCAGTTCTTTACCTTTTCCCCAAAGATCCTTTGGCAGATGCCATTCTTTGCTAGCTTTTCTTTGACCTGCCGCGTTAGCTCTATCGTATCCACTTCCTGGTACATATAAATCTCATACTGCTCGGGTGTCAGTGGAGGAACTGAAGGTTTGGATGGCTTTGACAAAGACACAATAGGGGATGAAGGGAGGGGGCTATTTTGTGGTGTCTCACTGCGACTCGCCCCAGTCATGCTCATTTCAGAACTCTGGGAGTACGGAGATTCAGCGTTTGGCCACTCTTTCCAATACTCTGAAGAAGATGGTCCTTGGAGCTGGCTACGATCTGGCCTAGTCTGATTGCTGACCTTTTCTTTTCCACCACTGGCTTCCTCAACTTTTATATCTTCAGGAAGAGCCGTATTTCTTCTCTCATGCTGCACAGTATTCCACCAATGGTCCTTCCAAACACCACCACGTCCCAACTCATTTTTAACATGCCTCAACATACCCTGGGCAGAATCACTTATTCCATGAAGCTCTAAAACAGGTGCCTCCTGAGGCTCCTTTTTGAGCCCAGAGAGGTTCTGCAATGCAGAGATACTGGAATCAGTGACAGATGAATGTTTCTTCAGGGATATGGCCAAAGGAGAATAGCTGGAAACCGAAGACATTGCAGGTGTAGATACTAGTTTGGGGGACAGGACAGAAATGTCAGCTTGAGATAAAGGTGGTGTTTTTAAGGCAGGTTCAAGGGCAGCCTGCTGTGCCTCCATTTCGCGTCGGGCTTGTTGCAGAATGGATCGAATAGCATCATCAGAATTGCCACTGCTAGATGCAGAAGGCGGCTGAGCCGGCTCAGCTATGAAAAACAACCAAAAGACTAAATGCAACAGAGGAATATGCTTTATATTCAACACGTGCTACTGTAAATATTTCCCTGTCAGAAAAAGAGCTGCAATACATTTCTGGATGGGAGGGAGGAGTTTTCACTAAGCAAAGATTTGCACTTTTCAAAATAAGGTAAGACTTCCAAAGTTCTTCACTGGAAAATTTTCATAGTTGCCAAAGTGCTGGACATTTGCACGCACAGACTCAGCTGCAGAAGTCTAGTACTACTTGCATATTTTTCACCATTGTAAAAATTTTCAAATAAATGCCTTTGAAAATCAAGCTTTCTCCTCTTCCTCCCCCACCCCAAGTGCTCAATAACATTTTATAGTCCTATTTACAAAGTTATTTAACTTTTCATGTCTCTCTGTCTCCACAAATGAATCATAACACACACTCAAAACGGAACACAGCTGCATTCACCTGGACAGACTATTAATACCCTCTTACAATATAAATAAGGTGAGTCCTTTTGACTCCAAAAATGTAACACACAAATTACAACAAAGCAAGAACTTTAGTAAGAGACTTCATTATTTCATTTGACAAGTTAAATAGTTCCTGCTTCCTGTTTTCTTGTACCACGGTCCCAACCACTGAAATAAACAGCCCTACAAAAATCAGGCTGACGCCTGGCCATCACTCTCTGCCTTATCCGAAGCCCTAGAATGGAGCCATGGGTGCCTTCAGAAGATGTAACACCTAAATGCAGTATTTCAGTGGTGAACCAGGACTCATGTGGCTGTGCTGTAGTGGTCAGGGATGAGCAGAGACTGGAATGTGCATGTAGAATTATCTCTGCAGAGCCAGGAGGTTTTTGCAATGGCATCTGTTTCCATTTAAGTTAGCCTCCACTGAGGTCCCCAGTCCTTGAAAACCAATTCTTCTGAAAGCTATTCTACAACGAATGGGGAAAGTGAAGCACTACATAGTAACAGGGAACCGATACACTGCAAGAAGTGGCCTCAAAGTGAAATAAGATTTGAAACACGCTGCATATTATTCTAGTAATATTATGCCTCATCTGAATACATTTCC
Organism: Anhinga rufa; assembly: GCA_013400875.1. Taxonomy (NCBI): domain Eukaryota; kingdom Metazoa; phylum Chordata; class Aves; order Suliformes; family Anhingidae; genus Anhinga; species Anhinga rufa. The sequence continues at coordinate 19,703 of VZTV01107613.1, forward strand.
GAATTTGCCTCCCTATATTCCTTCCTGTCACACACTATAAAACACATGAAAAGCTAAGAAATGTGAAAAAAGACAGTGGGACCAGATTTTCTGTTTTATCTACTAGTTTCATAGGGAGTTTTGAGGCTGAATTAATATTTGATAGGAAGTCTGAGATTCTCAGCTGAAACATGCTACTGAACAACATGCTTGCAGTTTCCAGCACACAGACCACATTTTTTCTCTATGTAATCATTACTTGTATGTCATATTATTCAAATCATATACTAACTAGTCTTTTATATTTTGCCATGAGATTAGCTTAGTTTTCATTTAAAAGACAACTATCCAAAACTGTAAATCAGTATTTGCTTTAAAAAATGAAACAGAAGTAATGCAGAGTACCCTCTACTTCAGCGTTAACCCTTAACAGTGCTGGAAAGTTGGGAGGGCTATGGAGTAGACAGAAATGTTTACTACATGACAGCATACAATGAGAAATTAAACTTAACTTGGGCTAAGATGTTAAACTAATGATGTTTTTGGGAAAGGAAATGCTTTTTGGACTTGCCAGTTCATTCACTGAATACATTCTGTAACCAAAAATAAAGTAATATAAAAATTAGAACTAGTTTGCCTATACTATAATTTCAGTACATGATGTCCACAGTACGATGGTACTATGAGACTGGAAATTGCTGGCTAGATCATGACCCTCACCCCACCAAGTCCATTCAGTTCCCTCTCCCATGCAGTTGTGTCCCTGGGGCCTGAGCTAGAGAGAAGACAAGAGAAAGCAGGAGCCTCTCCCTTTCCAATGAACAAACTGGTAGAAGAAACAATTTTGTAGGTCTGTCCTGCAGAGTGAGTGCCTGCAGGTCTGGAGTGGTGTGAAGAAGGCAGAGCTCTGCCCCTGGGAAAAAAGGTGTTCCGAAATCTCACAGTGTCACTACCCCGGGAGCAGGGCAGAGCAGAGCAGGCAGCACTGAGCCGAGATCCCACCAAGCTGTGACATGTGTAACCTTAACTTGGGCTGCCTTATAGATGGAAACAACTCCACTAAATAAAAAAATAAAAAAGAGCAGCTCTTCAAACCTACATTCAAGCTTTTAAGAATATAATTAACTGACCAGAAAGCTCATGGTAATTGTTTTAATTAAATTCTGAAATAAAAGGAGCAAGAGACAAAATGAGACCGTACCTGTTTTCTGTACTTGCAGCTCCCTTTTGGCTTGTTCGAGAATGGATTTGATGGCTTCATCAGAGCCAGTCTCTGTGGTTCGGATTCTTGTGGTTATATTACCTAAAGAGGAAAACAAAACTAATGACACCAGGAAAACTTTTATTTGTTTGGTTGATTTTTGGTTTGGTTGAATTTTCAACACAAAGACAGACAGTATATACTGATATACCACCAGCATCACCTGATGAAAGTTTACATAGGACCTTTACCAACATATACAACACTGAGAACATACTTAACATAATAAAAGAAAAATATCCTCGCTGTGCAAAAGCCTGCCCACTAGCTGCACTGCAACGATGAGAACACTGACATCATCAGAGGCAGAACTAGGGGTCATATATTCCTTTTCCAGGATAACACATACAAGTCTATTTCTTTCCTTTTCTTTGTTTTGGAGGGGGAGAGGAAACAGAAGGGAAAAGAACTGGAGGGGAAAGGAAGAAAGCTAAAAACATAAGATCAGGAATCACATTAAAAACTGCATCAGCTGCTAGGCAAAGTAGGATGAGAACACATTCAGCCCAAAACAGAATTAAAAAGTAACTAGATAAAAATAATTTTTAACTTTCTAGAGGTTAATACATTAAGAGAAACAGTCATTTAAGCACAGATACCATTTGAAGTACTCTCCAGCTAAGAGCTATTTTTGGCTGTTTGGTTTTGTTTTCGTTTTTTTAACCACTAAGGGTAAGAAAAGGAGGGAAAACTATGACTCTGAATGCTATTGCACTTGCTGCATTTTTCATTATGAGATTATAATTTGTAAGTGAGCTAGATAATTCCTGGCTGGAGTCAAAACAACTACAGACTTTCCAGGTACCTGTTCTTGTTTTTTCTTCTTCCTATTGTCTTGCTAAAAGAAAAATTCTGCAACTAATCTATAATGAAGAAAAATGTTCATACTTCCTGTTCAGTGATAATTTATCGATCTGATGGTCACTTATCTTGTTGCCTTTTTCATACATCATACTGAAGTAAGTATCACACTAATTTAAAATCATATTAAAGTGTATTTGTCAACATAAGCCCCACAAGAAGAAAGAAGTCAATCTAGAGCAGAAGCTGTATATAACTGATGTTGGATTCTACATAATTGTGCAACTTCCTCCCTCCAAAATCATAAAAATAGCAAAGAGAGCATTTCAATAGATCTGATGGTTTTATAAAGCCACTTCTATCACTTATCTCTTTTGATCTGTATACGCAGTGATGTTGAGAGTGGAAAAAGTATCCAAACAGGGTTACGTTAGTACAGCAGCAGCAGAATTAGAAAAAGCAAAGTGTTCGTCTAACCCATGGTTTGTTTTATACTTACTGTCTGTTTTTCTATCAGATTCCAGGCCAGAATCAAACTGCACAGTTTTAAGGAAACACACAGCTAAAGCACACTCCACTTCCTAGGTATTGACTGCAAAGAAAAACACCTGCCTGTGACGTACCTTCAGACCCATTTCTTCGTTTCGGTACTTCCTGAAATAGTCTGTTCAGGTTCTGGCCTGGATTCTCTGTTGAAAAACAAGTTTGGTAAGAACAAAACAATCAGGGGATGGTTGCTCTGACATCATGGGCTGTGTGACATGAGAAGCTAGCAGCCTGTCTCTGAATGCAAGGGTTCGAGCTGTCCTCG